>JAQIHA010000817.1:7500-13067 GCA_028751875.1 Rapana venosa
GGGTAAAAGGTAAAGGTAAAGGTAAAAGGTAAAGGTAAAGGTAAAAGGTAAAGGTGTCCCATAACCTATATTAAGGTCGTAGGGGAGCGAGGCGTCAGAGACCTCACTTCTCTAGGGTCAGTGTATTGAGGGCGGCGCCCATCTCCTCTCCCTCGCTGCTTTACCTTCCATGACCCTAAAGAGGGCAGGTACCCATTTACAGCTGGGTGAACTGGGGGAACTGTACTGCAGCCAAGGCGCGCAAACGGTCACCCATCCAACTGGTAACCATCTCCTCTCTATCCCTATAGTGTTAGTTTGCATTGATGATTGACAAAACTTTGGCCTTGCTATCATTTTAGTGTATGCCACGGCACTTTCCTTTCACATTATTATCTGACAAAATGTTGCATTATAGCATTTTTCTTTTTTAAAATGGGGACGGGATAACTTCAATGGTCAGAACACTCGCTTTCTCCAAGCTAAGGTTTATAAGCAGTGTTGAGCGTGGTTACCATGTGGATGGGGTGACCATTTGCACGCGCGTTGGCTTCAGGACAGTCCCCCAGTTCACCCAGGTGTCAATGGGTACCTACCTGCCCTCTTTAGGGTCAAGGAAAGGTAAAGCACACGAGGGAGAGGAGATGGGCGCTGCCCTCAATATGCTGCTGGCTTCTGGGAAAGTTGAGGTCTCTGACATCTCACTCTCCAATGGTCGCATAGGTTAATGGGAACACCTGTACTCATCTTACCTGTTATTTTAATGTAGGACTTGGCACTTTTCCTTTCGCGATCAACTGACAACACGTTTGGCATGACAGCATTGTAATATAGGCCTTGCTTGGCACTTTCTTTTCATCACTAACTGACCAAAGCGTTTGGTGTTACAGCATTATAATGTTCAGCTTTGGCACTTCCCTTTCCCTATAAACTGACAAGAACGACTTTTAGTATCGCACAAATTTTAATATAAGCATTGCTTGGCACTTTTTTTCATCAATAACTGACCCAACCCCCCTCTCCAAAAAATAGAAAACTACAAAAAACAACCCCATATTGGCATCACAGCTTTTACCAGTCAGCGTTGGCACTTTCTTTTCACCAGTAACTACTTCCTCTTCTCTCGTTCGCTTTTCCACGGTCAGGTGTGTTTACTTTTATTTATTTATTTATTTATTTATACCACTTTAAAGTCACGGTACATTTCTCTACGTGAAATTCGGGCTGCTCTCCCTGGGGAGAGCGCGTCGCCACAAGAGCAGCGCCACCCCCCCCCCCCCCCCCCCTTTTTGAGGGGGTCTGCAACTGTATTTATTTCTCTATCAGAGTGGATTTGTTTTCTAAGAATTTTGCTAGGGACACCTCTCTTGTTGCCGTGGTTTCTTCTACGTGTGCTGAATTATTTTGTGTAACACACGGGACCTCAGTTTATCGTCTCATCCGAAAGACTAGCACTGAGACCACCACTCACAGTCTAATGGATGGGGGAAATAGTAGAAAGTCCTTTCCAGCTACTCTTATGACTTAGCAAGCTTATTGTTTGAGCCAAATTTAGTGATGTTTCACCTATCAATGTCACACAGATTGACTGTAGGCTACTGCACTCCGTGACCCTGCCCTGTACTGTCCCTCCCTCCCTCCCTCCCTCCATCCTTCCCTTCATCCACATGACTTTGTCCCTCTGCACTGCTGAGGACAACTTCTGCCAAATTCATGTAACTCAGGCCTGTTATGTGCTCTTTGTGTGCGTCGGGAAGAAGAAGAAGGAGGAGGAGGAGAAGGAGGAGGAGAAGAAGAGGAGGAGAAGAAGAAGAAGAAGAAGAAGAAGAAGAAGAAGAAGAAGAAGAAGAAGAAGAAGAAGAAGAAGAAGAAGAAGAAGAAAAGAATTGCGAAGAAGAAGAGAATTGCGAAGAATTGCGAAGAAGAAGAAGAAGAAGAATTGCGAAGAAGAAGAAGAAGAATTGCGAGGAAGAATTGCGAAGAAGAAGAAGAAGAATTGCGAAGAAGAAGAAGAAGAATTGCGAAGAAGAAGAAGAAGAAGAAGAAGAAGAAGAAGAAGAAGAAGAAGAAGAACAAGAACAAGAACAAGACAAGAAGAAGAAGAAGAAGAAGAAGAAGAATTGCGAAGAAGAATTGCGAAGAAGAATTACGAAGAAGAAGAAGAAGAATTGCGAAGAAGAAGAATTGCGGAGAAGAAGACGAATTGCGAAGAAGAAGAATTGCGGAGAAGAAGAAGAATTGCGAAGAGAATTGCGAAGAAGAAGAGAAGAATTGCGAGAAGAATTGCGAAGAAAAGAAGAGAAGAAGAGATAGAAGAAGAAGAAGAAGAGAAGAGAAGAAAAAAGAAGAAGAAGAAAGAAGAAGAAAGAAAAGAAGAGAAGAAGATATGCGAGAAGAAGAAAAGAAGAAGAATGAAGAAGAATGAAGAAAAGAAGAAGAAGAAGAAGAAGAAGAAGAAGAAGAAGAAGAAGAAAATGGGGAAGAAGAAAAAAGGAAGAAGAAGAAGGAAGAACCCAGAAATTTCGAAGAAGAAGAAGAAGAAGAAAAGAAGAAGAAGAAAGAAGAAAAGAAGAAGAAGAAAAGAAGAAGAAGAAGAAAGAAGAAAAGAAGAAAAGAAGAAAAAAGGGGGAAGAAGAAGAAGAAGAAGAAGAAAGAAAAAGAAGAAGAAAGAAGAAGAAGGAAGAAGAAGAAGAAAAGAAGAAGAAAAAAAGAAGAAGAATTGCAAAAAAGAAAAGATTGCGAAGAAGAAAAGATTTTCGAAAAAGAAGGGAAAAAGAATTGGGAAAAAAAGGGAAAAAGGAAAAGAAAAGAAAAAAGAAAGGAAAAAGAAAAGGGAAAAAGAAGAAAAGAAGAAAAGAAGAAGAAGAAGAAGAATCAAAAGAAAAAAGAAAAGAAAATTGGGAAAAAGAAGAAGAAGCGAAGAAGAAGAAGGGGAACGAAAAAAAAAGGAGAAGAAAAAAAAGCGAGAAGAAAAAATTTCGAAGAAGAAAAAAGAAGAAGAAGAAAAAGAATTTCAAAAGAAGAAGAAAAAAGAAGAAGAAAAGAAGAAGAAGAAAGAAGAAGAAGAAGAAGAAAAGAAAAAAAAGAAGAAGAAAGAAAAGAAGAAGGAAGAAGAAGAAGAAAAAGCGAAAAAGAAGCGAAAAAAAGCGAAGAAGAAGAGAAAAAGAAGAAAAGGCAAAAAAATGCGAAAAGAAGCGAAGAAAATTGAAAAGAAGAAGAAATTGGGGAAGAAAAAATTTTTGGGAAAATTCAAGGAAAAAGGAAAAATTTCAAAAAAATTCAGAAAAAGGGAAAAGGGAAAGAAAAAGGAAAAAAAGGGGGAAAGGGGAAGAAGAAAAAAAAAAAACACCCCCAAGGGGAAAAAGGGAAATTGCGAAGAAGAGGGGTTTCGAAAAGAAAGAAGAAGTTCGAAAAAAGAAAAAAAAGGGGAAAGAAAGAAGAAAAGAAGAAGGAAGAAGAAGAAGAATAAAAGAAAAAGAAAAGAAGAATTGAAGAAAAAAGAAGAAGAGAAGAAGAAAAGAAGAAAAGAAAAAGAAAAGAAAAGAAGAAGAAGAAGAAAAAGAAGAAGAAGAAGAAAGGAAGAAGAAGAGAGAGAGAAACAGAGACAAAAAGAGACAGAGGGAGGGAGCAAGGGAGAGAGAGAGAGAGAGAGAGAGAGAGAGAGAGAGAATACAAAGACAGAGAGACAAGACAGAGAGAGAAACAGGGACAGAGAGAGAAAGAGGGAGGGATTGAGGAAGAGAGAGAGAGAGAGAGAGAGAGAGAGAGAGAGAGAGAGAGACAGACAGACAGACAGACAGACAGACAGACAGAATGACAGACAGACAGAGACAGACAGCACGAACAAACAGACTGACAGACAGAGACAGAGAGAAAGAGAGATAGAGAGGCAGAAACAGAGACAGACACAGACAGAGAATGAATGATGAATGAATGAATGGATGGCATTTACCCCCGGGGATGAGTGTTTTAGGCCAAATTTACTTTCCCAATGTGTAGGAGTAAATTATACCATCATTTAACATTTTATTTTTTATTCTTTCATTTTGAGGATAATGGAATAAGCACTCATGTGATTTTTTTTACATCCAGTCGTCGTGTGGATGCAGTTTTGTCAATTTTGACGTCCGTTCCCACCGGCACACAATGGCCTACTCTTCCGATAAGTGGAACGGGTTTTAACGTGTGCGCAAGATGTTCTGCGCGCGTTCGCACACGAGGACCTCTGTTTATAGTCTCATCCGGACTTTTGGGGAGAGTGGAGTCGGCACTTATGTTAACTCCAGAGGAAAAATCCTCTTGAACGAGAGTCGAACTCTGTTCAGCAGATCACGAATGCATCACTCTGATTACCAAGCTATCCCTTCCCCCCCCCCCCCCCCCCCCCACCATAAGTCAGTCAATCAGTCAGTCAGTCAGTCGGTGAGTGAGTGAGTCAGTCAGTCAGTCAGTCAGTCAGTCAGTCAGTCAAGAGGAGAGAGAGAGAGAGAGAGAGAGAGAGAGAGAGAGAGAGAGAGAGAGAGAGAGAGAGAGAGAGAGAGAAGAGAAGACAGACAGACGACAGACAGACAGACAGACAGACAGAAAGACAGACAGAAAGACAGGTGTGAGAAAGAGTAGATAGATAGATAGATAGATAGATAGATAGATAGATAGATCATTGATAGATAGATCAATCGATAGATAGAGATAGGTAGATAGATAGATCGATAAATAGATCGATATATAGATAGAACTATAGATAGATCAATAGAGATAGACACCCGCACGCTCACACACACCCACACCCAAACCCACAAACACATACACATTCTCTCTCTCTCTCTCTCTCTCTCTCTCTCTCTCTCTCTCTCTCTCTCTCTCCAAGAAGACATATCGAGAGCATATAGAATTGGAAGACCACGCTCTTGGAGAGGAGAACCACGGCCCATCATCGTCCACTTCTACAGATGGTCAGACAAGATGGCCATATTGGGAGATCGGGAGCTTCGAGATGACCTAAGAGAGAGTGGCATCAAAGTATCCTCTGACCTAACTGTACACCAGCGAGAAATTGTTAGACTGGCAATTGGTCAGGACAAATTGCCTTCTATCGCATGGTAAGCTGCATGTCAGAGATAAGCAAGCCATCTCCACCATTCATGATGGAAGAAAACACTTCAGCAAACCACCTCATACCCAAGAAGAACATGGCCCCGGGTCCGAGATGGCAGACAAACCAAGTCACTGAAAACAGATGCAGTATTCTTTGAACAGCGGCAAGTATGAAAATGGAAGACACAACAAGGCAGGTTTTATTCACGCCACCAGGAAGAGTTTAGGCATGACAATCTTCCAGGTCATGTCTGGGGCATCCCAAAGGAGCGTGTCACCACAGCACATCAGGTGTCCCAGGCAGTTAAACAGAGGTCAGCCTGCTAGCTTCCACTACAGTGGCAGGAGGCAAACGTGCAAAGAGTGCAGAAAAACCCTGCTGAACAAACAGAAAGAATGGAGGGAAAGGGGGTATTCCAGTCAGCCAGGACCATACTCCTACAGTGAAGCAGCGAAAAAAGGGGAATGACCCACCAGCAAAAGAATTGTCTTTT
>JAQIHA010000818.1:0-13075 GCA_028751875.1 Rapana venosa
GGCAACACAAATACGTACCTGTTTGTGTGAACTGGGGTTTGGATTTGTTTGGCTCAATCAAGGAGTCGGAAATTGTAGAGAGTTTATTAACGCTTTCAGGCAAAGATTGATTGACTGCCGATGGCAGCAATGGAGTGATCATATACAAAACAGTGAAAGATTTCAAATGTACAGACAATTTATAAGTTCGCATGATGTCAAACCTTATCTAAAACTTGATATGGATATACATTTGAAAAGAATTATGTCTAAGTTCAGACTTGGTGTATCAGATATAAATGTTCATAAATTCAGATACAGAGAACATGATATTGACGACCCCAGGCTGCTATGCCCATTATGTAAGCAAGCACCAGAGGATGAAGTACATTTTGTGTTGTGCTGTCCAGTTTTTGAGGATGTTAGGCAGAACTACATCCCTGTTAAATATAGTAGACAGCCTAATTTATTTAGACTCTGTTTACTCCTGGCATCAAGTCAGCCTGAGGTTGTGCGCAGCCTCACTTTATATTTGTGTAGAGCTTTCAGAATAAGAGAGATAATGTTATCCTAAGTGATTTTTTGTAGCTGACTTTGTTATACAATAACATGTTGTCTGTGTGGTGGTTTTTTTTTGGTTTTTTGTTGTTGTTTTTTGTGTTTTTTTAAACCAAAATACTAAGCAGTTCGGCAACCCCCTTCATGTATGGGCCAATGGCCTTTTTGTGAATAAACCATTCGAGTTCGAGTTCGAGTTCGAGTTCTCTCTCTCTCTCTCTCTCTCTCTCTCTCTCTCTCTCTCTCTCTCTCTCTCTCTCTCTCTCTCTCTCTCCTCTCTGTAGCGTGGAACGGAATGAACGAGAGAGAGAGAGAGAGAGGGGGGGGGGTGGAGGGAGGGAGGAAAGGAGGGAGAGAGATGGAGAGAGAGAGGGAGGGAGGGAGAGAGAGGGAGGGAAGGAGAGAGAGGGAGAGAGATGGAGAGAGAGAGAGAGAGGGAGACCTGATTGCAAGACAAACAAACAAAATTAATATGTATTGAACATTTACTGGGAACACAGAACACCACTTTCAACACATCCTCCCACTCCTCTACCCCCCTCTCCCAGCGAGAATGCGGTGGGGGGGGGGGGGGGGGTAGCGGTAGAATACCATGTACTAAGATATGCAGTGCTGCCGCTGTTGAATCATCCCTCTCTGACTCATTGAGACCGTGGCCCCTGCAGAGCCCAGTAACTGCAGGGTTATGTCAGAAAGGGTAGAGGTTTCCCTCCCTGGTGACTGCGCTTTATTAGAAGCTCCGATGATGGCCTCTTTGGTCTGATTGATTAATAGCGGGTGTGGGGGTTTGGGGAGGAGTGTGTGTGTGTGGGGGGGGGGGGGGAGGGGGGGGGGATTAATTCAGAGCTTTTCTGTCTGTGTTCGTGTATTTGTCTGCCTGTCGGTGTTGCTGTCTTGTTTGTCTTGCTTTTCTTTTTGCACTGTTTTGTTCTCGCATATTCTTTACCTCTGTCTGTCTGTCTGTCTGTCTCTATCTCTCGCTCTCTCGCTCTCTCTCGCTCTCTCACTGTACCCACACTAACACATCACACACGCACAAACACACACACACACTATCTATCGCACATACTCACACAAACACACACACACTCTCTCTCTCTATCTATCTATCTATCACATACTGACTCCCTCTCTCTCTCTTTCTCTCTCTCTCTCACAAATCCTGTTCCGCTTTTCGTAAGAGTAGGCCATTGTGTATACCGGTGGGAATAGATGACAGAATTTACAAAACCGCATACACACGGGGACTGGATGTAAAAAGCACATAAGCGCTTATTCCATTATCCTCGATATAAAAGAATTTTTTAAAATTTAAAATTTAGAAACCACACACACACACACACACACACACACACACACACACACACACACACACACACACACGGGGTCATGCATACAACGCCCTTCTACTGGGACTGCTAGTTTTCCTTTGGTCAGCGCGGGTTGTGAGTTCCTTTCTTGGCGCAGCATGGAGAAAGAGAGGAGCCAGAGACAGACAGAGACAGAGACAGAGATAGAGATACACACACACACACACACACACACACACACACACACACACAGACAAAGCAGAGAGAGTGAGAGAGAGAGAGTAAGACAGACAGAGAGGGAAAGGGAGAAAGAGGTGCGAGAGACAGACAGGCAGAGATAGAGACAGAGACAGATACAGACAGACAGATAAGCAGAGAGAGTGAGAGAGTAAGACAGACAGAGAGGGAAAGGGAGAAAGAGAGGGGCGAGAGACAGACAGAGATAGAGATAGAGAGACACATAGAGACACAGACAGACAGACAGATAAACAGAGAGAGTGAGAGAGAGAGAGAGTAAGACAGACAGACAGAGAGGGAAAGGGAGAAAGAGAGGGGTGAGAGACAGACATACAGAGATAGAGACACACACACACACACAGACAAAGAGACAGACAGATAAACAGAGAGAGTGAGAGAGAGAAAGACAGACAGAGAGACAGACAGAGAGGGAAAGGGAGAAAGAGAGGGGCGAGAGACAGACAGACAGAGACAGAGATAGAGATAGAGACACACATAGAGACGGAGGCAAAGAGACAGACAGAAAAGCAGAGAGAGTGAGAGAGAGAGAGAGAGTAAGACAGACAGACAGACAGAGAGGGAAAGGGAGAAAGAGAGGGGCGAGAGACAGACAGACAGAGACAGAGATAGAGATAGAGACACACATAGAGACAGAGACAGGCAGACAGACATATAAACAGAGAGAGTGAGAGAGAGAGAGAAAGGGAGAAAGAGAGGGGAGAGAGAGGGACAGAAGAACTACATATTTTTATGTTGCGATTACAGGACATTTATTTTTTTGAGGGGGTCATGTTGAATTTGGGTAGTAAAGTTGTGTGTGAAGAAAGGCAGAAAAATGTGGGGTGTTTTGTTGTTTTTTTTAAGGTGGCTGCAAGTGTGTGAAACTTGTTGTGTCGTCACAGTGTCCGTTTTGACGTCATTGATGATGTGACGTTTGATTTTGGAGTTGGGGGTCGACATCTCAAGATTTTTCTCCAAAGGGCTTCAATCAAGAATCCTCACAATTTAAAACACAAACCAAACAACGAAACAACCGTCTCCCCAGTCCATCGTCCCTTGTCCCATAACCAATCGATCGATCAATTAATCAACCAACCAACCAATCAACCAATCAGTCAGCAATCAATCAACCAATCAATCAATCAGTCAGCAATCAATCGACCAATCGATCAATCAGTCAGTCAGCAATCAATCAACCAATCAATCAGTCAACGAATCAGTCAGTCAACAATCAATCATTTAATCAATCGGTCAACCAATCAATAAATTAATCAATCAGTCAACCAATCAATCAATTCATCAAACAATCAACCAATCAGTCAGCAAGCAATCAACCAACCAACCAGTCAGCAAGCAATCAATCAACCAACCAACCAACCAATCAACCAACCAACCAGTCAACCAATCAATCAGCCAATAGAATGCCCCCAGGCCACACCAGATGACCTCTGGGATCATGCACCGATCTCTCCCTCTCTCCCCCTTCTCCATCGACGCCC
The DNA here is from genome assembly GCA_028751875.1 of Rapana venosa. NCBI lineage: Eukaryota > Metazoa > Mollusca > Gastropoda > Neogastropoda > Muricidae > Rapana > Rapana venosa. The sequence continues at coordinate 3,584 of JAQIHA010000818.1, forward strand.
TCATAGCCCCCCACCCTACCTCCCCCCCCCCCTACTACCCCTCCCCTTAACTCTTGCTCCCCCACTCCTCCTCCTCTTCCTCCTCCTCCCTCCCGTTTCCCCCTCCCCACCCCCACCCCCACCCCCGGATCCCAGAGCTCTGCAAGCCTTCCTGCAAGGAATGGGAACGTCACCTCATCGTCATCATCATCATCATCATCATCATCAATGCCTTTGTGCCTTATTGGCACGTAGGGCAGCAACAAATGTTCTCCACTCCTGTCTGTCCTGGGCCAGCTTCTGAATGGTTCCCCAGGTATGTTGGAAGGTCTTCAGCTCTGCTTCAACAGTCCGACGCCAAGTGTTCTTGGGTCGTCCTCGTTTGCGTTTTCCCTCTGGTGTCCAGTGGAGGGCTGTTCGGGCGATGTTTCCCTGTTCCCGACGGCAGATATGCCCTGTCCATCCCCATCGCCTATGCATGATGATGTTGTCCATGCTTTCTTGGTTGCAACGGGCAAAACGTTCTTGGTTGGAGATGGTCTCAGGCCAGAAGAACGTCACCTACCATGACGCAACTCTCCCAGCTGACGTGCCTGGCTACGTCACAGATGACGCAGTTTCGCGATAACATGTCGTCAAGGCAGCTATCCTCTACAAGTGTACGGGTTTGCCTGCCTTTCCCCCTCCTCTCTCTCTCTCTCTCAGTGGCTTCGGACTTGTCTTTGAGAGGGGTTTTACGAAAAGGACGTGCATTCCAAAACGAGCTCCCAACACACTTTGGGGGAGTTCCCTTGTTCAAACGTGCTGTGTTATCTAGTCATGACGTCACTCGGGCAATGACGTCACCCAGGCGACGAGAACACTCGGAGGTTTGGTGAGTTTTTCTTCTTCGGGGCAAGTTCGGCGGCACCTCGGTTTGGTTTGTTGCAAGATATAAAAAGGTAAAGTTAAAGGAGTTCCATAACCTATAAGGTCGTAGGGGAGCGAGGCGTCAGAGACCTCACTTCTCTAGGGGCCAGCATATTGAGGGCGGCGGCCATCTCCTCTCTCTCGCTGCTTTTCCTTCCCTGACCCTAAAGAGGGCAAGGTACCCATTTACAGCTGGGTGAACTGGGGGAACTGTACTACTGAAGCCAAGGCGCGCAAACGGTCACACCCATCCAACTGGTAACCACGATCGACGCTGCTAAACTTAACTTTAGCTGGGGGAAAGCGAGTGCTCCGACCACTGAGCTATCTTCTCCCCCCCCCCCCCCCCCATCCCCCCCTCCCCCCCCCCTCCCCGTTTTACCTGCAAGATATAGTGCTATATAAATTTCATGTATTATTATTATTAGTAGTAGTAGTAGTATCATTGTCAGCCTACACCTTGAGGGGAAACAGGCAACAGCACTTGAGCTGATTTCCGCAGCCTTCCATCCCACACACAAGTACCTCTCTGGCTACCCGTGCATGCGTGAGCCAGGGCCAGGATCATGAGACTGTGACTCTGTGTGTGTGTGTGTGTGTGGCGGGGGTGGCGGGGGGGGGGGGGGAGTGGGGAGTAGAGGGATGTTGTGTGTGTGGGGGGTGGGGGGGGGTGGGGGTGTTGTGTGGTGTGTGTAAGTTGTGTGTGTTGTGTGGTGTGTGTAAGTTGTGTGTGTGTATGGGGGGGTTGTGTGGTGTGTGTGTGAGGGGGGGGGGAGTGGGGGGTTGTGTGGTGTGGTGTGGTGGTGCTGTGTGGTGTGGTGGTGTGGGTGGTGGTGGTGGTGTGTGTGGGGGGTATGTGTGTGTGTGTGCGTGTTGTGTTGTGTTGTGTGGAGGGGGGTGGGGGGTGGTGGTGTGTGTATGTGTGGGAGGGGTGTGTGGGAGGGGGTGTTCTGTAGTGTGTGTGTTGTGTAGTGTGCTGTGGTGTGGTGTGTGTGTTGTGTGTGTGTGTGTGTGTGTGTTGTGTTGTGTTGTGCTGTGTTGTGTGTGTTAAGGTCAAAAGTCAAACTTTTATTTTGAGATGGTCCATTGAATAAGCAGTGCAGCTGTTTTTTTCTCATCAAGCCATCTGTCTAAAAACTATAGTAATAATAAAAACAATCATGATGATGGTGATGACATATATGCGTACACAGAATAAAAAACCTAAACAATGATAAGCCACACAAATCAAACAATCACAGAGTGTGTGTATGTGTTTGTGTGTGTAAGCGTGTGTGTGCGCGCGCGCGCGTGCGTGCGCGCGTGCATGTGTTCAAAGTTTCCTGCGGTGAAATGTTTGATCACGAAACGTGTGACCTTCAGCCACAATAGCCTAGTGATTGGTTTGATAAATTCACACTAGAATGTTGGCATTTCAAAGCCAGCAAGGTCACAGAAATTATGAAGGATATTGAGGAACAGGCTCGCTGTTATCCGGTATGCTTTACTGTGCAATAGAGAGTCTGGAACTACAGCACTGAATATCATCCAGTTCATGGATACACAGTTGGTAGTGGATGATAAAGGTAGATAAAGGTGTCCCATAGCCTATAAGGGTCGTAGTGGAGCGAGGCATCAGAGACCTCAACTTCTCAAGGGGCCAGCATATTGAGGGCGGCGCCCATCTCCTCTCCCTCGCTGCTTTACCTTCCCTGACCCTAAAGAGGGCAGGTACCCATTTACAGCTGGGTGAACTGGGGGACTATACTGAAGCCAAGGCGCGCAAACGGTCCCCCATCCAAGTGGTAACCACGCTCGACGCTGCTAAACTCCAGCTGGGGGAAAGCGAGTGCTCCGACCACTGAGCTATCCCGTCCCTATCCCGGAGTGGAGGATGCTGGTTGCAAAATCTTCATTAGTTGCCTCTCACGGTCCAAGGGACTACGGGACGGGTGAGGTGAAGTGAGGTGAGGCAGGAGTCTGGTTCTCCCAGGCCTGTTTAACGTTGAGATAACTGGGATGAAATGAGGAACCGTTGAGCAAAACCTTGGCACCAGGACTCTAAACTGACTCCATGTATATTCACTGTAGCATCATTGGGACGGGATAGCTCAGCAGTCAGAGCACTTGGATGGGTGACCGTTTGCGCGCCTTGGCTTCAGTACAGTTCCCCCAGTTCACCCAGCTGACAATGGGTACCTGCCTCTTCACGGTCAGGGAAGGTAAAGCAGCGAGAGAGAGGAGATGGCCGCCGCCCTCAATATGCTGGCCCCTTGAGAAGTTGAGGTCTCTGGTGCCTCGCTCCCCTACGACCTTATAGGTTATGGGACACCTTTACCTTTTTACCTTATCATTGCCGTTTCTGTCCTCGCTGGTAGTTGTGCAATAAAGTAAAAAAAAAATCGTCCCTGATTCCTCCTGTGTGTGCCTTATCTCTCGATCGCATCGCATGGGGTTTTCCTGTGAGGTCTGCTTAATCTCTGACTGTGCTGACTGTGTGTTAGAGATATCAGCCATTGATTGGTCGTGCAGAAAACACTGGAGCTGTGAGGGGGGGGGGGGGGGGGGGGGGGGGCTGAGAGTAATGGTCGCCACCACCACCACCATCATCACACCATCATCATCATCATCATATCTTCATCTCTCTCCTTCTCTCTCTTTCTCTCTTCTCTCTCCCACACCCATCACCACTCCACTCTCACTCATCTCTCTCTCTCTCTCTCTCTCTTCTCTCTCTCCTCCTCTCTTCCTCTCTGTCTCTCTTCTCCCTCTCTCTCTCACACACACACACACACACCACCACCACTCACTCACCCTATCTCTCTCTCTCTCTCTCTCTCTCTCTCTCTCCTCCCTCCCCTCCGTCTACCTCTCTATCTCTCTCTCTCTCTCTCTCTCTCTCTCTCACCACCACACCACCATCATCATCATCTCTCTCCTCTCTCTCTCTCTCTCTCTTCCCGTCGCTCTGCCCTCTCTCCCCGTCTACCTCTCTATCTCTCTCTCTCTCTCTCTCTTCTCTCTCTTCTCTCTACCACACCAACACCACCATCATCAATCTCTCTCTCTCTCTCTCTCTCTCTCTTCTCTCTTCTCTCTCTCTCTCTCTGTCTTCTTCTCTAGTTTTCTACCTCTCTTCTCTTCTGCTCTATTTACTCTCTATATTCACCCACCAAACTATATCAAAACTCTCTCTCTCTCTCATCTCTCCTCGAACATTCTTGTCTTCTTCTCTCCGTCTCTCTCTCTCTCTCTCTCTCTCTCTCTCTCTCTCTCTCTCGGGGGAGGGGGGTTGTTTTTGAAAAGGGTTATTTCCCTTTGTTTCTACTGTGTGAGAGTATAAGTATTAGGTTATTATTAAGATGTATCCCTACGGACGGGGACTGGATGTAAAAAAGTACATGAGTGCTTATTCATTATCCTCGAAATAAAAGAATTTGTCATTGTCATTGTCTCTCCCCGTCTACCTCTCTCTCTATCTCTCTCCCTCTCTCTCTCTCTCTCTGTACAAATGTACGGTTATGATATTTTGATAATTATGACATGTGTCTATTATCTTGTAGGTGAGGAAATGTCTTGCGAATGGATATGTATCCAGGATGTGTGTGTGTGTGTGTGTGTGTGTGGTGTGTGTGTGTGTGTGTGTGTGTGTGTGTGTGTATTATGTGTGTGTGAGTGTGTATGTGTGAGAGTGTGTGTGTGTGTGTGTGTGTGTGGTGTGCATGCGTGGCTATACGTGTGAAAGTGTGTGTGTATGTGTGTGTGTGTGTGTGTGTGTGTGTGTGTGTGTGTGTGTGTGTGTGTGTGTGTGTGTGTGTGTGTGTGTGTGTGTGTGTGCACGCGCGCGCGCGCACGCTTGCATTTAGTCTGGACTTTTGGGGGGTTGTTGTTTGTTTAGGGGAGGGGGTGTTGGGAAGGGGAGTGTTTTGTTGGTCTTTTTTTCTTGTTTAATTGGTTTTGTTTATTCATTTGATTTTTCGATTTCTTGATTTTTCACTAATTGAATGGGAGTTTGAGTGAAATATTTCATTGTTATTTGAAATGATCTTGTTTGTTAATTAATTGATTTATAATTATGTGTAACAAGTATGTGTACCATTTGACAATGTGTAGATGTTTATCTTTATGACTTATTAAGTTTGATTGTGTTATTTTTCTTGGCTCTGTTGTTGTTCTTGTTCTTGTTGTTATTGTCTGTCTGTTTTTCTCTTTTTTATCATCTTTGTTGGTTTGGTTTTTCCTTCTCTTTTGTTTGTTTGTTTGTTTTGGTTAAGGTTTTTTGGGGGGTGGGGGTGGGGGTGGGGTATTTTTATGGTTTTCTTTTATTTGCTTGCTTTGGGGGGGGGGGGGGGGGGGGGGGGGATTGTTGGGGGGAGGGAGCTGTTTGAAAAGGGTTATTTCCCCTTGTTTTTATTGTGAGACTATATAAGTATTGGGTTATTATTATTAAGATGTATCCCTAACGGGCGGGACTGGATGTAAAAAAGCACATGTGTGTTTATTCATTATCCTCGAAATAAAAGAATTTGTCATTGTCATTGTCATTGTCTCTCTCTCTCTCTCTCTCTTTTGATTACTTGCTTTGGGGGGGGGGGGGGGGGGGGGGGAGCTGTTTTGAAAAGGGTTATTTCCCCTTGTTTTTTATGTGAGACTGTATAAGTATTGGGTTATTTTTATATTAAGATGTATCCCTAACGGGCGGGGAACTGGATGTAAAAAAGCACATGTGTGCTTATTCATTATCCTCGAAATAAAAGAATTTGTCAATGTCATTGTCATTGTCTCTCTCTCTCTCTCGCGCGCGCGCGCGCGCGCGCGCGCGCGGCGTGCGCGCTCTCTCTCTCTCAACTGAACGGGCGTGCTGTTAGTAAGCTGCTGCAAATTTTTGCATTTTAGCTTCAAAATGTCAGTTACTGGCCTTCCAGCAACTGTAACAACAACTTTAAACGCCCTGCTGATCGACAACGTCGTATCGAGTTGGAAAGTTGCAGGGGAGAGCGGCAGCGTTGTGTTGGTCTTGCCAGTGAAGCCAACTGACAAGTCAGTGTCAACAGAAATGGCAGACCTGGTGCTGAACTGAACTGTAACTCCGAGTTTAGTACTATTGCAAAAGCCCCCTTGCCAAATCCGTCGCGACCTCCAAAGAAGCAGACAACACCAAGAAAGACAGGCAAGTCGCCAATGTGACAATGACAGTGTCTTGGAAGAGCCGGTCTTGTGTGACATTGACTCCTTGCTCGATGTGGAAACAGAAGAAAAACAAACCAGTGTGTACACAGAGCTGTTTGTCAACAGTGCAGTGAATGCCTCAACCACACGAGATTCACTTGATCTACTGTGTGATCCAGCAACAGACAGCAAGATCGGTGTGTCTTCTGAGGTGTCTGATGTGCAGGAAGAGCTGACACTTGGCTGCACAGTGGATGACTCTGATACTGGTATTGTGAAACAGTATGTGTCTACTCTAACTGACAAACGTGTGCAGCATGGATTAAGGGACAGCAAGAGAAACACACAGTTTCGAAAGGTTGTGGTACATGGTTCAGGGGATCAAAACATTGTGATGTGTGAATCGGATGACATCACCCTGGAATACTCTTGTAATGGAGATACTGGCGAGGAATCTAAGTGTGTGTTCTGGTACATCAAGCAAGAAGAGGAAAACATGTTGCCAGAAGAACGTGTCAGGCTTGCCAGACTTCGTAAAGGGAAGCAGTGTCCTAACACACAACATGCAGAGACAGTGGCATGTGCTGAACGGGAATTATATCTTCTTTGGGACCTGATCCAGTTTTACGTGGGCTGACTTTGCTGGCTGCAGACTGGAAAAGGAAAGGCTGTTTTGAAAACTGAGACAAGACAATAATGTATCGAATCTTGATGTACATACCACTACTGCCATGGTTTCCATGTCATTGTAATCGCATCGCGTTCGATATTGCGTTCGATATCGTTTGTTACCCGCAGGGCAGGGCTATATGGCTTGATTGCTAAATAGCAATAAATTTTGTCATTGTCAATTTTTGTCATTGTCTCTCTCTCTCTCTCTCTCTCTTCTCATCTCTTCTCTCTCGCTCTCATCTCTCTCTCTCTCCTCTCTCTCTCTCTCTCTTCTCTCTCTCTCAACACAAAATTGTGCTGACGTGGTTTCCATATCAAATTTTCCGGTCACAATTGCCTTTGTACAGGACGTAAATTTTAAAAACAAACGAATGATTATCTCATTGATGCTGTGTGGATGGTAAAGCTTTGACAGCAATTAGGGTTGTTCCTTGTTCTCTCGCTCTGCTAAAGAATCACAGCAATCATTCATAGTTTACACAAGAACTGTGTTTTGTTGCAGCTGCTGAACCATGACATGGATTCCATGTCATGATGATTAGATATGGGCTGTTGTGACTTGTTTTTCTCGACTTAGTTCAATATGTGTTTGTGCCCAGTCCTGTCCCCACTGCCCCCTTGTGAATGGGCTTGAAAGCTTACCACAATCAGCCATTGCCATTGCCATTGCCATTACCATTGTCATTCTCTCTCTCTCTCCCTCTCTCTCTCCTCTCTCTCTTCTCATCTCTCCTCTCTCTCTCTCTCCTTCTCTCTCTCTCTCCTCTCTCTCTCCTCCCTCTTCTCATACCAGTCCTTCGGATGAGACTATAAACCGAGGCCCGTGTTCGAACGCATGCGGAACATCTTGCGCACACGTTAAATCCTGTTCCGCTTTTCGGAAGAGTAGGCCATTGTGTGCCGGTGGAAACAGATGACAAAATTGACAAAACCGCATACACACGGGGACTGGATGTAAAGAAAAAAGCACATGAGTGCGTATTCCATTATCCTCGATATAAAATAATAAATAAATAAATAACACCACTTCCACCAAGATCACTACCACACCGCTACTACCACCACCGCTACCACCACCACACCATACCACCCACCACCCACCACCCACCACTCTCTCACACGCCTCATTCCCCTAGTCTATGTTTCTCTACACACGACAACAACATCAGGGGGATGACTGTCGCTTGTTTGGGCATTTGTTTGAGAGTCAATAACTAGATGGAGCGTGATCTTAGCTCTCTGTTATCCATTGTTGAAGACACGAATACATGGGATAAGACAACTTGACAACAGTGATCAATACTCTCTTCGTTGAACGCTCAGACAGCAACTATTGTTGTCTTGTCATGATTATTCATGAGCGAAAATGCCGTGCGCTGCCGTTAAGTGCCTGACAAGTCAGGCCCAGCGCATCCGACTTCGGCGTGGGAGAGAACTGTTGTCTTCTAAGTCTTTCTCGGACAAAAGGCAGGAGATTGGACCAAGAAGGCAGAAACAAAGAGGGGTAGGAAAGAGGGAATTTCTGGCACAGACTTTCCAGATGGTGAGGAAGGCTGTTTTTACTGACATCCCCCCTCCCCCAGCATCCCCACAGGGGAAGTAATAGATGCGAAAAGTATCGGGTTGTTCTTTTCAAGTCTTTACCTATCGGAACAGACGGGGTCACTGTGACAGACTGAAGACTTTGCCATCCAGACCGGAATAGACGTTTTAGCATGGCCAGTGAACACTGAAGAAGAAGAAGAAGAAGAAGAAGAAGAAGAAGAGGAGGAGGACGGGGAGGAAGAAGAATGCGAATAAGAAGAAGAAGAAGAAGAACAACAACAACAACAACAAGAAGATGTGATGAGGAGGAGGAGGAGGAGGAGAAGAACAAGAAAATGATGAAGATGATGATGATAGTAAAGGTAATGATGATGAGGAGGAGGAGGAGAAGAAGAAGTAAAAAGAAGAAGAAGAAGAACAACAACAAACAACACCAACAACAACAAGAAGATGGTGATGGTGATGAGGAGGAGGAGGAGGAGGAGAAGAAGAAGAAAATGATGATGATGATGATGATGATGATGATGGTGGTGGTGGTGGTGGTGGTGGTGGTGATGATAATGGTGATGATGAGAAGAAGAAGAACAAGAAGAACAAGAACAAGAACAAGAAGAAAGAACAATTGCAACAACAAGAATAACAAGAAAAAGACGAAGAAATCTTCAAACAGCAGCCTGAGAAATGCCTGTCTCATATTACACTTACTAAATTCAGGTCAGCTTTTCTTAAATTTCGTTTTGGTATGAGTGATCTAAACATCATTCAGCATTATAGAGATGTTTCAAAAAATTGCTTCTTTTCGTGATAGATTGGAAGAGAAATTGCCGGAATCGATCATTTCTCCAGTATAAGCCAGAAATACTTGTCTAAGCATGTGCAAAATAATGGAAAACCATTATCACAATCTGTTGGGGTTTTTTTTAAATAATATAAAATAATAGTTGTATAATTAATTACTAGAGCTGTCGCTATGTTTCAATTTCAATATTAAAACAAGATATGGTAATAACAAAATGTTTTAGTTTCTATGCTCCAAAACGGTCATAGCAACAGTACAGTAACAGTGACAGGGTAAAAACCAATAAAGATTAGATCATGTCGCAGGAGAGTTTCGTTTTCGCTCTTTCCTTATGAAAGGCTTTTGTTCTTTTGCATTATGCTCCGTTTACTTCTCTGGCTTTTTTTATTGGTTTGCCCGTGTGCCACTTCGCATACAAGCCGGTGGCCTTACAATTAAGT
>JAQIHA010000819.1:2500-5000 GCA_028751875.1 Rapana venosa
AAAAGAAAGAAAAAACCACATCACGAACAATAAGTATGTATACACATGTATACATAATAAGGTCATGTGCTAAGGTTTCGTGCGTGTGTGCATGTGCATTTGTATGCATAGCAAAAAAGAAGGAAAACAAACACACATCACGAACAATGAGTCTGTATACACATGTATACATAATAAGGTCATGCAGGAGTGTTCAGGTTTTGTGCATGTGTGCATTTGTATGCATAGCAAAAAAGATGAAGAAAAACCCACATCACGAACAGTGAGTTTGTATACACATGTATACATAATATGGTCATGCAGGGGTGTTCAGGTTTTGTGCATGTGTGCATTTGTATGCGCTGCAAAAAAGAAGAAGAAAAAACACATCAGGAACAATGAGTTTGTATACTCATGTATACATAATAAGGTCATGTGTTCAGGTTTCGTGCGTGTGTGGATGTGCATTTGTATGCATTGCAAAAAAAGAAGAAAAAAAACCACACATCACGAACAATGAGTCTGTATACACGTGTATACATAATAAGGGACGGGATAGCCTAGTGGTTAGAACATTGTGCTCGCAATCTTACGACCCGGGTTCGATTCCCGTTCAAGGGGGATATTTTCCTCTGGAGTTAACATCAGTGCAGACTCCACACTCCCCAAAAGTCCTTCGGATGAGACTATAAACCGAGACCCCGTGTGCGAACGCACGCAGAACATCTTGCGCACACGTTAATTCCTGTTCCGCTTTTCGCAAGAGTAGGCCATTGTGTGCCGGTGGGAATAGATGACAGAATTTACAAAACCGCATACACACGGGGACTGGATGTAAAAAAGCAATAAGTGCTTATTCCATTATCCTCAATATAAGAGAATTTTAAATAATAAAATAAGGTCATGCAAGGGAGCTAAGGTTTCGTGTATGTGTGTGTTCTTCAGTGTAATGTCTATTCACGTAAGCGATATTAAAAAGCATGCGCGTGCTTTGTTTTCTTTTCTTTTCTTTAATGTCGATTCACTACTTGGTGATTTAGACACACCCTCAGCCACACCACAACGCCTATAGGGCAGAAACAAAGAGTGATAGAAAAGAGGGAATTCCTAGCACAGAGTTTCCAGAACGTGGGGGATGGGGGATGCTATTTATACTGGAGGTCCCCACAGGGAGCTCCGGAAATAAAGCCATGAAAAAAAGCGACTGCCACACCCCAGTTATCATTCTAAACATATCTGCTTTCGGATGAGACTGTAAACCGAGGCCCCGTGTTCGAACGCATGCAGAACATCTTGCGCACACGTTAAATCCTGTTCCGCTTTTCGAAAGAGTAGGCCATTGCGTGCCGGTGGAAACAGATGACAAAATTTACAAAACCGCATACACACAGGGACTAGGTGTAAAAAAAAAAAGCACATGAGTGCTTATTCCATTATCCTCGATATAAAAGAATAAATAAATAAATTTTAAAATCTGATCTGAACTCAAAGAGTCAGGATGTAAAATACACACAGGTTAGCTTTTTTTTTTTCTTTTCAAATACTTCCAGACTCAGAATCACTTCCCAAGGGTATATTAAACATTCCACCCAAACTGTTAATCATATGTAATATCCATGTGCACGAACGCGCATATGTATTTGATTTATTTTATTTTATATGTATTTTTGTGTGTGTGGTTTTTTTTTATCGAGGATAATGGAATAAGCACTTATGTGCTTTTTTTACACCCAGTCCCCGTGTGTATGCGGCTTTGTACATTTTGTCATCTGTTCCCACCGGCACACAATGGCCTACTCTTACGAAACGCGGAACAGGATTTAACGTGTGCGCAAGATGTTATGCGTGCGTTCGCACACGGGGCCTCGGTTTATAGTCTCATCCGAAGGACTTTTGGGGAGAGTGGAGTCTGCACTGATGTTAACTCCAGGGGAAAATATCCCCTTGAACGGAAATCGAACCCGGGTCATCAGATTACGAGCGCAATGTTCTAACCACTAGGCTATCCCGTCGCCGTATAAATTTTTGTGTGAACGTGTGAAGGTGCACGCGTGCGTATGTGTACGTGTCTGTTTCCAAATCGAAATTAATCATCACATCTGTGTGGGGTTTTTTTTTTCTTCCTCTCTTTATGCTTTTCTTTCATTCCCCCAAAGACACCGTTGCACTTTCGATTTTCATCTCATTCCCATAATGACTTATGCCTTTACTCATTATTATATTGTGCTATTTTCTCTCGTGGCAACAGGTTTGGAAACAAACATACAGACAAACAAACTGACGAACAAATAATGCAAATAAACAACAACTGCCCCCAAAAATCTAGAACTATAATACGATATGAATTAAAATTGACCATCAATAATGCAAAAGCACAAACCTCACATGTCACTGTTGGCAAAGGTTGGAGGTTCTCTGTGTGTGTGGTGTGTTGTGTTTGTGTGTGTTGTGTGTGTGTGTGTGGTGTGTGTGTGTGTGTGTGGTGTGTGTGTAGTGTGTGTGTGTTTGTGTGTGTGTGTGT
>JAQIHA010000082.1:0-7500 GCA_028751875.1 Rapana venosa
ATACAAAAGAAAAACACCATTTATTCTATTCTTGATTATAAACCTTAAATCAATCATAACCCAATCATAGAAAGAAGATGCTGTCTAAGAAAAATCATCCATATTGAGTATATCAAATCGTAGCAGTTTTCCAATAAAGTATTTGCGCCAACATTATTTTCCTTTTGTTAATAGAATGAAAAATGTAGTTAGACGAGAGAGAGAGAGAGAGAGTGAGAGAGAGAGAGAGAGAGAGAGAGAGAGAGAGAGAGAGAGAGAGAAAGTTTGTTCACACCTTCACTGTACCTCAGCCTTGGGCCACAATACAAAATAACGATGGGCATAATTATGGAGTGGACATATGACATAAAGTCTATAACAGAAACAGACGAGCATCAACGGATCATATAGAACAATGCACCACAGCGCTCCTGAAAACAACCAGCGTTGCATCAGCACTAACTTTTGATACTTTAATGCTGATACCAGTGCATGATTGTCATGTGGCTCATAATCAGCAATGCAGCAAACGTAGTAGTATTTCTCAACATAAAGAATCACTGAGAGAGAGAGGCGAGGAGGAGAGAGAGAGAGAGAGAGAGAGAGAGAGAGGAGAGAGGAGAGAGAGAGAGAGAGAAGCAGAGAGAGAGGAGAGAGAGGAGACAGGAGAGGAGAAGAGAAGGGGCGAGGAGAGAGAAAAGGAGAGAGAGAGAGAGAGAGAGAGAGAGAGAGAATGAGAGAGAGAGAGAGAGCGAGAGCGAGAGAGCGAGAGAGAGGAGAGAGAGATGAGAGAGAGAGAGAGAGAGAGAGAGAGAGAGAGAGAATGAGAGAGAGAGAAAGAGAGAGAGCGAGAGAGCGAGAGAGAGAGAGAGAAGAAGAGAGAGAGAGAGAGGGGCGAGACAGACAGAGAGACAGACAGACAGACAGACAGACAGACAGACAGACAGACAGACACAAGACTGTCATTGCTACTGCCGCTATGTTCTTCATTTTTCGACCAGAGCCCCCTACCTAATGAAGGTGTGAACAACAACAACAACAACAACAAGTGCAAAAATACAATACCAATAATAAAAGAAGACGAGAAATATAAGCAGAAACATACACCACAAATCGCTTTGCAAAAAAAACAACACCAATAATAAAGAAAAAGAGAAACTATAAAAATTAATACCACACACACACACCCCACACACACACACACACACACACACACACATACACACTTACACACACACCCCAAATCGCTTTTATTTTTCTATTTGACGTGGTAATGTTTTGGTGGACTAAAATAAAAAAAAAAGAAAGAATGAATAATCGGTCTACTTGTACATTTTTCCTCGTTTAAAAAAAATTAGCTAAGTTGTGTTCTACAATTACGACTTAAAAATTTAAAAAAAATTACGCTAATCTATTTTGCTGTGTAAACTCCTTGATTCTATTGTCATTCACACACACACACACAGAGTACACACACACAGAGTACACAACACACACACACACACACACACACACACACACACACACACACACACACACACACACACACACACACACTCACACACACACACACACACAAACTCACACACACTCTCTCTCTCTGTCTCTCTGTCTCTGTCTCTGTCTCTGTCTCTGTCTCTGTCTCTCTCTCTCTCTCTCTCTCTCTCTCTCTCTCTCTCTCTCTCTCTCTTCGCAAGCAAGCAAGCAAGCGCGCACACTCGCACACTCGCACACCACACAGTTGAGCCGTGAAAGCGCACTATCTTCGATTGCTATCTACTGAGAACAGATGGGACTTCACTCTATTGTGATGCGTTGTATTGTATTGTACTGTACTGTATTACACTGCGGTGTGTCTATTCTGTCGCGCACTATTGTTATACACTGTATTGTATTGCACTGCTTTTTACCGTTTCGAACTGACTGACGGCCCAGGGTTTGAGCCCCATCATCACCCACGCATCCATTCAAGAGGCTTTTTCCCCCCTTGGAGTTCACATCATCATTTACAGCGGTCCCACGTCCCGAAAAGAAATGTTTAATGATTGCAACTTTGAGGCTGTTTGGGGTTTATTTATTTTTTAGTTTGTTTTCAAATTTTCGCTCTTTCTCTATTTTGGGTCCATCGACCTGGAATGAGCTCCCTCTCCCTCTCTCTCTTCGCCAGAAACCTAGTTATGACACTTTTAAATCCAGCCTCAAGACATATTTATTTCAAACCTAAGACTCCCCCCCCCCCCCCCTCCTGTTTTATATCAGAGCTATCCCACCTTCACTAACCCATGTCCTATCACCCTGCTAAAGTATATGATCTGTGTGAGTGAGTGTGTGTGTGTGTGTGTGTGTGTGTGTGTGTGTGCTTTTGAAAAAAACATTTGACGATCGAAATTTTATTTCATAGATTTTGTCTGCATCGCACCATGTTTGTAAATATCTGTTTGTTTAAAGTATTGATTATTTATCATTGATTGCATGACTGTGTAAGATTAGGTTGAATGCATGCGCTTTGATTTGTCTTTGCAAGATATAGCACTATATAAGTTCCATTTATTATTAGTATTATTATTATTATTATGCTCACTCACTTATCTTTGCTCCTAATCTCTGTTTACATCATAGATTATTATTATCATTATTAAATCTGGAATCAAATGCTTGATAATTTCACAGCCTCGAGAAATAATCGCAAGAGAATTTTTTTAAAGCCACGTTCCTTCCGCAAAATGTAAATCAAACAAACAAACAAACAAACTAAACACCTTCACACCATTTCGATATTTTTGAGAGAGAGAGAAGATCAAAAGCAAGGGAAGTAATTGAAGGGGTGGTTTCTAACTGGTGGTTGATCATCACAAGGAGTCTTTTTGGCAAAGGACAAAAAAACTCGCACAAAACCCCTACCCCCCCCCCCCCCCCCCCCCCCCCAAAAAAAAAAAAAAAGCAAAAAAAAAAAAGCAGGCGAGTTCGTTTAACCAACATTTTTTTTCCATTTGACATAAATAATAATAATAATAATAATAATAATGTATGGAATTTATATAGCACTGAATCTAGTAAAGCAACAAATCAAAGCGCTCAAATGAAATTTCTTTCCCCCGGGCCCCCCCTTCCCCCAACCCTCCCCCCCGAGGATAATGGAATGAGCACTCGTGTGCTTTTCTTTTATATACATCCAGTCCCCGTGTGTATGCGGTGTTGTAAATTTTGTCATCTGTTCCCACCGGCACACAATGGCCTACTCTTTCGAAAAGCGGAACAGGATTTTAACGTGTGCGCAAGATGTCCTGCATGCATGCATGCGTTCGCACACAGGGCCTCGGTTTATAGTCTCATCCGAAGGACATCTTCGATAGCCTGTCTGTCCACCATTTATTCTATGACAAATACATTCTTCCAGAGGCGTCGCGTTAGTTGCGTGGGTAGAACATTAATTTTGTTGGTGCTTGATCCTAGGGTCCTGGGTTCAAATTTTTTTTTTTTTTTTGTGGCGGTTATCAGAGATCTTGGCATGATTTCTTTGGTTCGAAGAAATAAAGTTTTTGTATTGGTAAGTTATCGAACCTTCTCTCTCTGTCTCTGTCTGTCTGTCTCTGTGTCTCTCTCTCTCTCTGTGTCTCTCTGTGTCTGTTTTTCTCTCTCTCTCTCTCTGTCTCTCTCTCTGTTTGTCTGTTTCTCTCTCTCTCTGTTTGTCTGTCTGTCTGTCTCTGTCTCTCTGTCTGTTTCTCTCTCTCTCTCTCTCTGTTTGTCTGTCTGTCTGTCTCTCTCTCTCTGTTTGTCTGTTTCTCTCTCTCTCTCTCTCTCTCTGGCTTTCTCTCTGTCTGTCTGTCTCTCTCCTCACAGTAACTGTTAAGAAGTATTAGGTTCCATAATGATTTAATATTGATTATTACAAACAGAATTATGCTTGTGCATTTTCCCCCCTCCATTTTCTTTGTTGTTATTATTTGTTGTTACTAGTTTGTACTGTTACAGAAAGCTGGATGCAAAAAGAACAGTAATTATTCCTTCACCTTCGGAAAATAAAATCTCTCTCTCTCTCTCTCTTCTCTCTCTCTCTCTCTCTCTCTCTCTGTCTCTCTCTCTCTCTCTCTCTCTCTCTCTCTCTCTCTCTCTCTCTCTCTCTCTCTCTCTCTCTCTCTCTCTCTCTCTCTTTCCTGTGCTTGTAATTGTGTAGAAAGCCCGACCATGGCTTCAGACGACACACATCCAGACTTCAGAGCAGCTCGTTTCTTTGTACAGGCTGCATGCTGGGTATATTCGTGTTTCCGTCACCCTCCGAACACTGACATGAAATTACGGGGGGGGGGGGGGGGGGGGGGGGTTAACGTCCATATTATTTTGATCTTCTGCATGACTGTGTATAGACGCGAAAAGAATTCAGGCTCTTGCAGGTCTGCACTTTCAGTTGACCTGGGAGATCGTGAAAAAATCCCCCACCCTTAATTCACCAGACACCATGGCCGAGATTCGAACCCACGACTTCATGGACCCAAGGGGTTGAAGTCGAAAGGGTTTTAAACCACTCGGCTATAATCATTGGCCGTCAAACTTGCTTTCAGTTTGAGACAAGGAAAGAGGCTTGATGCTTGTAGAAAGAAAAGACGTTTCAAGATAAATGGTATTTGTGAAAGAAGCGGATATAATTATTTCATTGTATCCCAATTAGTAGTTCATTATTACGTAAATAAAACTTATTATTTGTCTACCCGGCTTCTTGGGAAAAATCCAGATGGATTTAAAATCAGCTTTAAAAAAAAAAAAAAAATGATGACCTTAATAAGTGTCAGCTTACTAGTACGCTTAAATGATTTGGATCATGTTAACATCAAAAGCGTTTTACAATCATTTTAAAAATTAAATTTTTTAAAATTTAATGTTCCGACCAGGTATAATTATTATATGCCTGACTTTTATTCTCACTCACGCCTAGAAGTCTTGTGTTAATGGTGTAGAAATAAGTATTAGTTGCCCCCCCTCCCCCCTTCCCCCATCAGCTTTTTCAGGCTGTAAGCATGGTAGTCATTGCTGTATTATTGACTGCAGCAGTTGGATACTCTACTGCTGATGCCATGAAAGTCGGGGCATGCTTCGTGTGTTGAGTCAGTAAAACTTTTATGGATGTCCCCCCCCCCCCCCCCCCCCACTTTTTTTATATTATTAACTGGTTTTGAAGTTAAATTTTGCCTTGCCTTGCCTTGCCTCGCCTTGCCTTGTCTTGTCTTGCTTTGCCTTGCCTTGCCTTGCCTTGTCTTGTCTTGCTTGTCTTGTCTTGCCTTGCCTTGCCTTGCCTTGCCTTGCCTTGCCTTGCCTTGTTTTGCTTTGCCTTGCCTTGCCTTGTCTTGTCTTGCCTTGCCTTGTCTCGCCTTGTCTTGCCTTGTCTTGTCTCGCCTTGCCTTGTCTTGTCTCGCCTTGTCTTGCCTTGTCTTGTCTCGCCTTGCCTTGTTTTGTCTTGCCTCGCCTTGCCTTGCCTTACCTCGTCTTGCCTTGCCTTGTCTTGTCTCGCCTTGTCTTGCCTTGCCTTGCCTTGTCTCGCCTTGTCTCGCCTTGCCTTGTCTTGTCTTGCCTTGTCTTGCCTCGCCTCGCCTCGCCTTGCCTTGCCTTGCCTTGCCTTGCCTTGCCTTGTCTTGTCTTGCCTTGTCTTGTCTTGCCTCGCCTTGCCTTGCCTTGTCTTGTCTCGCCTTGTCTTGCCTTGCCTTGCCTTGTCTTGCCTTGTCTTGCCTCGCCTCGCCTCGCCTTGCCTTGCCTTGCCTTGCCTTGCCTTGTCTTGTCTTGCCTTGCCTTGCCTTGTCTTGTCTTGTCTTGTCTAGCCTTGCCTTGTCTTGTCTTGTCTAGCCTTGCCATGTCTTGTCTTGTCTAGCCTTGCCTTGTCTTGTCTTGCTTTGCCTTGCCTTGCCTTGTCTTGTCTTGTCTCGCCTTGCCTTGCCTTGTCTTGCCTCGCCTTGCCTTGTCTTGCCTCGTCTTGCCTTGCCTCGCCTTGCCTTGTCTTGCCTCGTCTTGCCTTGCCTTGCCTTGTCTTGTCTCGCCTTGTCTTGCCTTGCCTTGTCTTGCCTTGTCTTGCCTCGCCTCGCCTCGCCTTGCCTTGCCTTGCCTTACCTTCCCTTGCCTTGTCTTGTCTTGCCTTGCCTTGTCTTGCCTTGCCTTGTCTTGTCTTGCTTTGCCTTGCTTTGCCTTGCCTTGTCTTGCCTTGTCTTGTCTCGCCTTGCCTTGCCTTGTCTTGCCTCGCCTTGCCTTGCCTTGTCTCGTCTTGCCTTGCCTTGCCTTGTCTTGTCTCGCCTTGTCTTGCCTTGCCTTGTCTTGCCTTGTCTTGCCTCGCCTCGCCTCGCCTTGCCTTGCCTTACCTTCCCTTGTCTTGTCTTGACTAGCCGTGCCTTGCCTTAACAGATGTAAGTTAACTACTTAAGTACGTAAGCAGGGAGGTAAGCAGGCACACTGCTACGTAGGTAGTTTATTTCTTTTGTTTCATTTTTTAATTTTTAATTTAATTTTTTTAATTTCAAAGATAAATGGAATAAGCACTCAGGTGCTCTTTTACATCCAATCTCTGTGTGTATGCGGTTTTTAAAAAAAAATGTTGTATCTGTTTCCTCCTACCGGCACACAATGGCCTACTCTTACGAAAAGCGGAACGGGTTTTAACGTGTGCTCAAGATGTTCTGCGTGCGTGCGTTCGCACGCGGGACCTCGGTTTAGAGTCTCATCCGAAGGACTTTCAGAGGGGAGAGTGGAGTCTGCACTGATGTTAACTCCAGAGGGAAAATCCTCTTGAACGAGAATCGAAACCGGGTCAGCAGATGACGAGCGCATCACGCTTAACCCCCAGGCTATCCGTCCCCCAGAGAGAGAGAGAGAGAGAGAGAGAGAGAGGAGAGAGAGAGGAGAGAAGAGAGAGGAGGACAGAGAGAGAGAGAGACAGAGAGAGAGAGAGACAGAGAGAGACAGACAGACAGACAGACAGACAGACAGACAGACAGACTGACTGACTGACTGACTGACTGACTGACTGACAATGACAATGACAAATTCTTTTATTTCGAGGATAATGAATAAGCACCCATGTGCTTTTTTACACCCAGTCCCGCCTTAGGGATACATGAGAGAGAGAGAGAGAGAGAGTGGAGAGAGAGAGAGAGAGGACAGAGGCAGAGACAGAGAGACAGACAGATAGACAGAGAGAGAGAGAGAGAGATACAGAGACAGAAAGAGAGACAGAGAGACAGAGAGAGAGTGTGTGTGTGTTGGGGTGGAATTGAACCTAAGACTGTTCGTGTTTTTTGTCCACCTGCTGGACTGAGAGAGACAGAGACAGAGACAGAGAGAGAGCCAGTCAGCCAGTCAGCCAGCCAGACAGCCAGCCAGCCAGACAGACAGCCAGCTAGACAGACAGCCAGACAGACACAGAAACAAAAACACAAAGACTACATCAGAAAGAAAAACAGGTGTAGACAACATAACCTGTATGTACATAGAGTTGTAAGTACAATGCTTTGTAAAAGAAGCCTCATGGCAATAGCACGTTTTGTC
>JAQIHA010000082.1:25000-28426 GCA_028751875.1 Rapana venosa
CAGTACATAGCTGAACCATCTACAGGCATCCCCGAAGTCAGAATGCAGCTACCTGCATGGTGCATTAAAAAAAAGGGACTGCTTACGCAAAAATCTCACCATTGGTGAACCTCGGAACTCTAGCTGAAGAAAAAAAAGGCAGAGAAATTAACATCTGTGATTAATAATGCTCATTACAAAAGCTATGAGTCGCTTAAATTATTCATTAGAATCAGAAAAGATGGAAAGACTATTCGTTTTTATTTCTCTCTCTCTCACAACACACACACACGCACGCACGCACACACACACACACATCCCCCCCCCCCACACATACACACACATACATCCACACACACACACACACACACACGGAACGGATGACACCATTTAGAAAGTTATATTAATCTGCATACATACGGGGACTATTTGTAAAAAAGCACATGGACGCTTATTCCATTATCCTCGGGGGAAAAAAAGAATACCCCCACCCCACACACACACTTATTGTTACACACACACACACACACACACACACACAACACACACACACACACACGCACACACACACTTACACTTTGTCACCAATTCCCCCTTATTATTTATCTTCAGCCTTGCTTGCTCCCTTCCCTTCTCTCTCTCTCTCTGTCTCTCTCTGTCTGTCTCTCTGTCTGTCTGTCTGTATGTCTGTCTCTCTGTCTCTGTCTGTCTGTCTGTCTGTCTGTCTGTCTCTCTCTCTCTCTCTCTCTCTCTCGCTCTCCGTCTCCTACTGCCTTCTTTTTCTTTTCTTTTTTCTTTTCAATATTTCTAACCGTACTCGCTCTTAATAATTGTTCTTGTTAAACATGTTTTGTCGCCTTCCTTTAGCTTCTTTGCCTTTTTCTTTTTCTTTCTTTCGCTCTTTCTGAGTCTGTCTGTCTTTTCTCTCTTTCTTTTCTTTCTTTCTTTCTTGCTGTGTTCATTTGTTGGGAATGGGTGGGCAAAAGGGGGTGGGGGTAGGGGGGGGGGGGGTGGGGGGGGGGGGGGGGGGGGGGGGGGGGGGGGTGAGAGGGGCAGAAGGGAAGGGGGGAGGGGAACAAAGGATACAGAATAACATTCAATCTAGCAAGGTTTGTATTTAAAAGGTGGAAGGTTACACTCCACAGATAGGCTGAACTGAAAACAGAATAGCTCGAGAAACGGCTTTTGCTTGAGACTCTTTCTGTCTGTCTGTCTGTCTGGCTTTTCTGTGAGTCTGTCTGCTTGTCTGCCTGCCTGTATATCTGTCTGCCTGTCTGTCTGTCTGTCTACTCGTTTGTCTGCCTGCTTTTCTGCAAGTTTGTCTGCTTGTCTGTCTGCCTGTATATCTGTCTGTCTGTCTTCTCGTTTGTCTGCCTGCTTTTCTGTGAGTCTGTCTGCTTGTCTGTCTGCCTGTATATCTGTCTGCCTATCTGTCTGTCTGTCTGTCTGTCTATATCTATGTATGTCTGTCTGTCTGCTTGCCTGCCTGTCTGTCTGTCTGCCTGTCTGTCTGTCTGTATTTCTGTCTCCCTGTCTGTCTGTCTGTCTGCCTGCCTACCTGCCTGTCTGCTTGCCTGCCTGTCTGTCTGCATGTCTGCGTGGATGTCTGTCTGCCTGTCTGTCAGTCTTTAGGAATAAACGATATGAAATAATATGCAAGTAAGGTTTTCAAATGGACAAAGTCACACTCCACAAATATGTTGAAAACGAAAGGTCAGGAAAGAGGTTTGTGTAACACATTCATTCATTCATTCATTCATGCATTCATTCATTCATTCATTCAGTCTTTCTTTTCTTCTGTTCTTTGTTTTCTTTCACTCTTCTTTCTTTTCCTTTCCTTTTCTTTTTTTTCGTTTGAGTCTTTCTGTCTTATTTTGTATCTTTCTATATCTCTTTCTTTCTTTTCTTTTATTTTCTGCCTTTCTTTCTTTCTATCTTTCTTTCTTTTGTGTCTTTCGTGGAGGTGGCAGACAAACTGTGCGGAAGTTTTTCAAACGGGGTAGGCTGCTCCATTTTCGTTTTCCTTTTTCAAAATCAACGTTTCAAAATCTTCAAAATCAGTCACATCACTTGTGATTTAGAAACTTTCTTTCTTTCTTTTATATATATATTTTTTCTAATAATCAACTCTTCAAAGTCTTCAAAATTAGCCACACCAGTTGTAATTTACAAAGTAGTTAGTTTGTTGTTTTCTTGACAGAAAATGTTATTATTACTGATGCACTCATACACACCATATAAAAAAAAAACCCAAAGCAAAAACAAAAACAAACAAAGCCCCCCCAAAAAAAAACCAAAACAACAACAACAACAACAACCAAACCTCCAAAAAAAACCCCAACCAAACAAACCCGAACCCAAATGCAAAAAGAGAGTACATAGCGGTACAAGCTCAGAATTTTACCTCAAGATTGCGGCCCACAGCACATCAGCGCTAGACGGCAAGAAAACGCCTTATAGTTACACTGTTTGTCTCAGACCAACACAGCGGTGGACTGCCATGCTATGCCGTACCGTGCCGTGCCATGCCATGCCATACCGTGCCATGCCGTTCCCTGCCCTGAACAGAAGACAGAGTGTGTGCCAAACATGGCACGTGGCACAAACGCCAATAGACCATTCTCGTGTGGTGCCATTTATTCATCAGTTCTTTTATGGGGAGGTAGGGGAAGGGTGGGGTGAGGGGTGGTGGGGGTGGGAGGGGGGCGTGTGTGTGTGTGTGGGGGGGGGGGGGGTAGGGGGTGGAAGGAGGAGTTAGGGTGAGGAGTGGTGGGAGGGAGAAGAGGGTACGTGTAAGTGTGTGTGTGTTTGGGGGAGGGGAGGGGGGGAAGGGGAGAGTATGTGTGGGGGTGGGTGGGGGCACGTGTGTGGTGTGTGTGTGTGTGTGTGTGTGTGGTGTGTGTGTGTGTGTGTGTCTGTCTGTCTGTTTGTCTGTCTGTCTGTCTCTCTACACCTTGGCAGATTAAAAAAAAAAGTATTTTCCATCATATCAAAATACAATATTCTAGTCTCTTCTCATGTGACCAAAGTCTTTCTCTATTAATTTATTTATCTATTCTTTTATATCGAGGATAATGGAATAAGCACGCATGTGCTTTTTTTTTTTTTACATCCAGTTCCCGTGTGTATGCGGTTTTGTCAATTTTGTCATCTGTGTCCACCGGCACACAATGGCCTACTCTTCCGAAAAGCGGAACAGGATTTAACGTGTGCGCAAGATGTTCTGCATGTGTTCGAACGCGGGGCCTCGGTTTATAGTCTCATCCGAAGGACTTTGACATTCAGTTCGATTTTTTGGTTGTCAAACTGGGAAGAAAGAGCGAGGCTGGGAATCGAACCCAGAACGTCACGGTTAACTTGTTGGCAGGCAAACGTCTTAACCATCCTGCCACCTTCTGTGTGTGCGTTGTCTTGTCACTCTCTTTTGTGGCATTTTTCCCCCTTTCC
>JAQIHA010000820.1:0-13058 GCA_028751875.1 Rapana venosa
GAAAATTTTTAATTTTGAGTGGCCTCATAAGAAATAGCACGTCCTTATACCACTTACTCAATATAACTTCTGGAAAGAAAATCTTAATTAGAAGAAAAAGACTGTATGATTAATTCACATGCTACTTGTATATTTATATTCGTTTTTATACATACAGGGTGTATCGGTGGTCTAGAGGTAACGCACCTGCCTAGAAAACGAAAAGTCCGGGTTTCAAGTGTGTGGTGGTTCGATCCCCATTTGTGCATGAAGCTTTTTCTCCATCCGATAGCCTGTGAGTGGTGGTCTGGGTGCTAGTCTTTCGGATGAGGCAAGAAACTGAGGTTCTGTGTGCAATACTCATTTAGCGCACGCAAAAGAACCTACGGCAACAAGAGAGTTGTCCATGGCAAAATTCTGTAGAAGAAGGCTATTCTGATGGGAAATTAAACACATAATAAAGACAGGAAAAGAAAAAAAATGGTGGCGCTGGTCTTGTGGCGACCTGTCTCTCCCCGGGCGAGGAGAGCAGCCCGATTTTCACGCAAAGAAATCTGCCGTGACTTAAATTGGTATTCAATACAATACGGTATCATACAATACAATACAAAACATCGTAATACAATACAATATTAAACAATACAATCCAATAGAAAACAATGCAACACAATCCAATGCATTACAATTCAATACAATGCAAACCATTGCAGTGCAAAATAGTACAATACAAAAGAATACAATACAATACAAAACTACAATACAATGCAATGCAATACAAATGCAATACAATATAAGACAAATACAATGCAACACAATACAATACAAAACACTACACCTCACTACAATACACTAAACTACACTACACTGCACTTCACTACACTACTCTACCCTACCCTACACACTACAACCACACAAAACTACACTACACTACACTACACTAAAACCCCACCCTACACTAAACCACACCACACCACACTACACGACTCTACCCTAAACCCCACACTACACCACACTACACACACTACACTACCCTACCCAAAACTACACTACAAACCCCACCACACCACACCACACCACACCACACCGCACTACACTACACTACCCTAACCCTACCCTACCCTACACTACACCACACCCCCACCACACCACACCACACTACACTACCCTACCCTGCCCTACCCTACACTACACCACACCACACCACACCACACCACACCACACCACACCACAAACCCCACTAACACCACACCACACTACACTACATCACACCACACCACACCACACCAAACCCCATCCTTACCCTATCCTACACTAAAACTACACCACACCACACCCCCAAACCACACTACACTACACTAACACCACACCACACCACAACCACACCACACTACACTACACTACACCCATACTACCAACAATACCACACCACACTACACTACCCTACCCTACACTACACTACACTACACACACTACACTACACTACACTACACTACACTACACTACACTACACTACACTACAACACAATACATTACAATACAGATATACTGTTGATACCATCATAGGGCAGTACCACAACAGATCCGCAATGCCAAACATAACAACAATGACAATACAACACAATACAATAAAACGCAATGCAACACAATACAACGCAACACAATACAATACATGTATGTTGTTGATACCATCACCTGGCAGTAGCTCATCAGTAATGGCAAACGATGACAACAATAACAATACAATACATTTGCAAAATATTACAATACAAAACAATTTAAAAAAAACCCACACCAAAACAATACAATAGAAAACAAAGCAATACACTACAATACAACACAATACAATACAATACAACACAACACAACACAATACAATACAACGAGGACGGAATAGCCTGGTGGTTACAGTGATGTTTTCATGATCTGTTGACCCCGGGTTCGATTCCCTTTCAAGAGGATTTTTCCTACTGGAGTTAACATCAGTGCCGACTCCACTCTCCCCCAAAAGTCCTTCGGATGAGACTATAAACCGAGGCCCCGTGTGCGAACGCACGCAGAACATCTTGCGCGCACGTTAAAACCCATACCGCTTTTCGGAAGAGTAGGTCATTGTGTGCTGGTGGGGAATGGATGACAAAATTGACAAAACTGCATACACACGGGGACTGGAATTTAAAAAAAAAAAAGCACACGAGTGCTTATTCCATTATCCTCGAAATAAAAGAATAAATACAATACAATACAATCAGCGCTATATAAATTCCATACATTATTATTATTATTAATACAATACATGTATGCTGTTGACACCATTACCAGGCAACAGTTCCTCAAGGGGTATGTAATGGCAAACAAGATACTCTCATGGCAATATTCGGCTGTTTTCCACCAAAAAACCCCCAACCCCCCCACACATACAACCCCCAAAATAGGCGCCGAAAGCCAAAAAAACAAAAAAAAAAGGAAAAAAAAAAAAAAAAGACAAAAAACGAGCCCACAAAAAAAAAGGGGGGGCCGCCGTTTTAAACAATGACAACGGCCCCGCCCCCCGGGGACGGGGGGGCGGGGGGGGGGGAGGGGGGGGGGGGGGAAACAGGGGGAATAACCTTTGATTTTTTTAGGGGGGGGAAATTGGGGGGGGGGGGGGGGGGGAAGTTTTAAAATTGTTTTTGGGTTGGGGAGGGGGAAAAGGGAGGGGGGAAACTTTTTTTTCCTTGTTTGTGTTTATTTCCCCTTGTCCCCTTTTCCGGGGCTTGGGGGTTGTTTGTTGTTTTTTTGGGTTTAAAAATTTTTTCCCCCCCCCCCCCCTTTTAAAGGTTAAAAAAATTGGGTTTTTAAACCCCCCCCAATTTGGGGTGTGTGTGGAACCCCCCCCCGGATTGAAAAAACCCACCCCGAAAAGGAAGAAGAGAAGAGAAAGAGAAAATTTGAAAAATGGGGAAAGGGAAAATGAAGGGAGTTTTTGGTTTAAAAGGGAGATAAATATGGAAGTGGTGGGAGTGGGGGGGGGGGCCCGGTTTTTTTTTTGGTGTTTGGAGATTTGGGGTTGGTGGGTGTGAGGGGGGTGTTGGTATGGGGGGGAGTTGTGGGGTGTTGGGGAAAGGGAAAGGGGTTAGGGAAAGGAAGTTTTAGAGAGGAGAGAGAGAAAAAGGGAGGGGAAGGGGAGAAGGGAGGAGAGGGGAGAGAGGGGGAGAGGGGAGAGAGAGAGAGACAAACGCAGTGTGTTTTTGGAGTGTGTAAAGTTGTGAGGGGCCCGGGCGGGGGGTTTTGGTGAGGGGTTTTTTTAATCTGGGGGATTTTTTTACAAAAATTTCGGGAAAACTTTAAATTTTTTTTCCCTAAAGTAAAAAAACCATAGTGATTTTTTTTTTTTTTGGGGGGGGGGGGGGGGGACGGGGAAACAAGGGTGGGGGGGGGGGGGGTTTTTAAAATTAAAAAATTTTTTAGTATATTTTTTCTCGAAAAATTTGTTTAAAATTTTTGAGTCCCCCTCAAAAGAAATAGCACTTCTTATAAACCCCCTTTTTTACCTCAATAAAACTTCTGGAAAAAAAAAAATTTTTAATTAGAAGAAAAAGAGGTAGATTAATTCACAGGGTTTCTTGTTATTTATTTTTCGTTTTTATAAAAACAGGGTTTATGGGTGGTTTTAAGGTAACGCACCTGCCTAGAAAACAAAAAAGCCCGGGTTTCAAGGGGTGGGTGGTTCGATCCCCTTTTTTTGCATAAAGTTTTTCTCCTTCCGTAGCCTGTGAGTGGTGGGGGGTGCTAGCTTTCGGAGGGGAAAGAAACGAGGTTTCTGGGGGGAAATACTCTTTTTTAAGCGCACGAAAAAAAGAACCAAACGGCAACAAGAGATTTTTGCCCATGGAAAAAAATTTTTGTTGGAAAAAGGGCCCTATTCTGTTAAAATTTTAAACACATAATAAAAAAAGGAAAAAAAAAAAAAAAGGGTTTTGGGCTGGCTTGGGGCGACCTGTTCCCCCCGGGGCGAGGAGAGCGCCCAAATTTTTCCCCACGAAAAAGAAATCTCCCGGGTGATTTAAAATTGGTTTTCAATACAATACGGTATCATAAAATTAAAATTTACAAAACATCTTTATAAAATTTTAAAATTTTAAACAAAAAAATCCAATAGAAAAAAAATTGCAACAAAATTTCCAATGATTATTTTTTCAATACAATGAAACCATTGCAGTGAAAAAATAGTAAATACAAAAAGAAAAACAATACAAAAAAAAACTACAATACAATGCAATGAAAATACAAATGCAATAAAAATATAAACAAATACAATGCAACACAATACAATACAAAACACTACCCCCCCAATAAAACCTAAATAAAATTTACACTGCACTTACTACATACTCTACCCTACCCCTACCCCAACCAAAACACCCCTACACTAACTACACTCCCCTCCCCACCCCTACCCCAAAACCACCCACACCACACCCCCCCCCCCACACTCTCCCCACTACACTCCCCACACACCCCCCCTAACTACCTCCCCAACCACAACACCCCCACCACCCCAACCACCACACCACCCCGCACTACACTAAAATTCCCCCCTACCCTCCCCTTTACCCTACACTACACCACAACCACCCCACCCCACACCCCCTCCCACAACCCCCCCTGCCCTTTCCCCTACACTAAACCACCCAAACACCAACCACCCCACACCAAACCCCCCCCAAAACCCCCACTAACCCCCCCACACTAACCTAATCACACACACCCACACCCACCACCCTATCCTACCCAAAATTAAAATACACTACCCACACCCCCACCCCCCCAAATTACACTACATAAAACCACACCACCCCAAAACCAACCCCAAACTACACCCCCTACACTATACTAAAACCAACCACACCACACTACATTACCCTCCCCTTTACACTCCCTCCTTTACACTACCCCAAACACAATACACTAAACTACAAAAATACACTACACTAACTACACTACAACAAATAATTAAAATTAAGATTTTACTGTTGTTTCCATCATAGGGCAGCCCACAACAGATCCGCAATCCCCAAACATAAAAAAAATGACAATACAACAAAATACAAAAAAACGCAATGAAACCCACAAAAAACCCGCAACACAATACAATACAGTATGTTGTTGTTCCCAAATAACCGGGGCATACCCTCATCTTATTGGCAAACGTTTGACAACAATAAAAATTTACAATACATTGCAAAAAAACCCAATTTACAAAAAAATTTTAAAAAAAAAAACCCACACCAAAAAAATTTAAAATAGAAAAAAAAAGCAAAAACACTAAAATTTACAACAAATACAAATAAAATTTACAATACAAAAAACACAACACAATCCCAAATAAAAAGGGGACGGAATACCCCGGGTGGTTTACGTGATGTTTTCATGATTTTTTGGCCCCCCGGGTTCGTTTCCCTTTTCAAGGGATTTTTCCTATGGATTTTTAACATCTTTGCCGACTCCACCCCCCCAAAAGTCCTTGGGAAATGAGATAAAAACCCGGGACCCCCCGTTTTGCGAAACGCCCCGCAGAACATCTTGGCGCCACGTTAAAAAACCCGACCCCCTTTTGGGAAAGATTTGGTAAATTGTGTGCTGGGGGGGAATTGGATGACAAAAAACAAAACTGCTACCCCGGGGACGGGAATTTAAAAAAAAAAAAAAGGGGGCAAAAACCAAAAGGGGCCATTTTCCATTACCCTCGAAAAAAAAAGGAATAAATCCCTATCAATCCCAAATCAGCGCAAATAAAAATTTCCATAATTTTTATTTTTATTAATACAATACTTTGTTGCTTTTCACCATTCCCAGGAACATTTCCCTCAAGGGGAAATGAAAAGGGCCCAAAAAAAAGATATTTCCATGGCAATAGTTTTCGGCTTTTTTTCCGGGAGAGTTTCCTGTTTCGGTTTCTGGGTACCCTAGGGGGGGCACCATTAATGGTAGTCATGAATAATTCAGGATAGGAAGAGAGGAGAGAGAGAGAGAGAGGGGGGAGAGAGAGAGGAGAGGGGAGAGAAAAAGGGGAGAGGAGGAAAAAGGAGAGAGGGGGAAAACGGAGAGGGGGAATCGAACTCGAACTTTTTTTTGAGGAAAATGGTTTAAGCTCGGGGCTTTTTTTACCCCCTGCTCTTCAAAAAAAAAAAAAAAAAAAGAAAAAAAAAAACAAACACAAAAAAAACCCAAGAGAAAAAAGACGGAGAAGAGGGGACAGGGGAAGAGAGAGAGAGAGAGCTAGAGAGAGAGAGAGCTAGAGAGAGAGGGGAGGGAAGAGAGAGAGGGGAAGGGGAGAGAGAGAGAAAAAGGGGGAGAGAGGGGAGGGGAGAAATAGGGAGAAAAGAGGAAAAGAGAGATCAAGTTTAAGAAAGAGAACAATGACAATAAAAAAATTTCTTCTATTTCGGGGTAATGAAATAAGCACCCATGTGTTTTTTTTTAATCTATCCCCCCTTGGGTCCCCCTTCCCTTAGTCCCCGCCCTCTCTTCTTTTCTCTCTCTCCCCTTTGTAAAATTTTAATTTTAAAATATATATAATATATATATTAAAATATAAAATATTTTTAAATTTAATATATTTTTATAAAAGGGGAGGAGAGAGAGAAAAAGGGGGAGAGGGGGAAGGGGAGGGGGAAGAGGGGAGAGAGAAGAAAGAGACAAAAGAGAAGAGAAGGAGGGGAGGGGAGAAAAGAGGGGGGAGAGAGAAGAGAGAGAGAAGAGAGTGTGTTGTTTGTGTTTTGGGGTTTGGGGAATTAAACCTCAATGACAAATTTCCCTTGTATTTCGGGGGAAAATTTAAAAAGCCCCCAATGTGCTTTTTTAATCCAGTCCCCCCCTTGGGTTTAAAATATATATATATATTATATATTAAGAGAGAGACAGAAAACAAAAACGGGGACAGACAGAAAAAGGCCAAAGGGGAAAAACCAGAGAGAGAGAGAAGAAAAAATAGAAAGGGGAGGGGGGGAGAGAGAGGGGAGGGGAAGAGGGGAGAGAGAAAAAGAAAAGGGTCAAAAAACCCCCCTTTTGGAAAAGGGGGAAAAGGGGGGGGTTTTTTCCCTTTTTTTTTTTTTATTGGGGGGGGCCAAAACCTTTCCCTTTAAAAAGGGGGGGGGGTTTTTGGGGGGTTTTTTTTAGTTTTTTTTGGGGGGGGGGGGGGGGGTGGGTGAAAGGCGGTTTGCGGGAAAACATGTTTTGGCGGGAATAATGTCTGTCAAATGCAAAAAACAAAATTGAAAACAGGGGGAAATTTATTAGTGTAAAGAAACCTGATAATATAAAAAAAAGGTATTAGTTAAAATACCCCCGTTCAAAATTTAAACCCTGTAGGGAAAATTGTCAAACAATCGAGAAAAAGGGGAGCGGGGAGAAAAAGGGGGGAGAAGGGGGAAAAAGAAAGGGGAGAGAGAGGAGAGAAGAGAAACAAAAAAAAGGGGAAAAGAGAAGAGAGGGGGAGAGAGAGAGGGGGAGAGAGGGGGGGAGAGAGGGGAGGGAGAGAGAGAGAAGAGAAGAGAGAGGAGGAGGGGAGAGAGAGCGGGAGCGGGGAGGAAGAAACTCGAACTCCCAACTCCAAAAAATTTTTTCCCCAAAAGGCCCTTGGCCCATTTCCCCTGAAGGGGGGGGTTTCCCGGGCCTTTCTTAGGATTTTTTGTGAGAAAAAAAGGGAAACAACCGGGAAAAAACCCCAAAAAGTTATTTTTATTACCACAACCCCCCAAAAAGAATCGGGAATAAAAAATGGCCTTAAGAAACAAAGAAAATCTTTATTCTAAGGTTTTCACCCCAAATATAAAAAGGCTGGCCCCAAAAAAAGGGGGGGGAGAAAGAGAGAGAGAACCAAAAAAAAAGAGAGAGAGAGAGAGGGGGAAGGGGAGAGAGGGGAGGGGAAAAAAGAAGGGGGGGAAAAAGAAGAGAGAGGGGAGCAGGGGGGAGAGAAACCTGAATTTTGAAATGGTTTAATATACAAACGGCCTTTTAAACCCCAATACACTTTCAGGAGCAAAAAAAAGGAAGGATGCAAAAAGAATTTTAATACATGTCCCAAAGGGGTTTTGCCAAAGTTTTAACCCAAAACTTACCAAAAAAGAAGAAGAGAGAGAAAAGGGGGTAAAAAAGGGGGGAGAGGGGAGAGAGGGGGAGAGAGAGAGAGGGCAAAGGGTCTTATTTCAAGCAAGTGAGCATCCTCCTCCCCCCCCCCCCCCCCCCCCACACACACACTCCCCGTGCCCACCCCCCCACCCCCGTGGGTGGCACACATACACACCCCGGGAAAACAAACACTTTTCCCACCCCACCTCCCCCCATCCACACACCAACCTCTCCCCCACACCCCACAAAACCCCCCCCCTCCACACAACCCCCCCCCCCCCCAACCCCCCCCAAAACATTCCACTCATCTCTCTCTCGGGTCTCTTTTCCCTGTGTGTGTGTTTTTTGGTGTGTGTTGTATTAATTTTGGGGTGTTAGTTGTTTTGTTTGAGAGGGGAAAGGGTGTGTGTGTGGGGGGTGTGGGTTTTGCATGCGGGTTTGGGTTTAAAAACTGCGTAAATGTGTGGGGTATGTGTGTGTATTTTTTGTTGTGTGGCTTTTTTGCGCGCGCACGCTTTTATTTATCTGGGGCTTTTGGGGGGTTTGTTTTTTTGTTTGGGGGGGGGGGTTTTTTTGGGAAGGGGAGTGTTTTTTTGGGGTTTTTTTTTCTTGTTTAATTGGTTTTTTTTTTTTCATTTGATTTTTTTGTTTCTTGATTTTTTACTAATTTAATGGGAGTTTTAGGGGAAAATTTAATTTTTATTTTGGTTTAAAAAAAAATTAAAAAAAAAAAAAAGATTTTTTTGGTTTTTTTTTAAATTTAAATTTATTTATAATTTTGTGTAACAATTTTGGTTTACCCCTTTGGGCAATGGTTTTAAAATTTTTTTTACCCTTTAAAGACCTTTTTTAAGGTTTTTGGTTTTGTTTATTTTTTTTTGGGTCTGTTGTTGTTCTTGTTTTTTGTTTTTTGTTGTTTGTTGTTTTTTCCCTTTTTTTTTCATCTTTGTTGGTTTTGGTTTTTTTTCCTTTTCTTTTGTTTGTTTGTTTGTTTTGGTTTAAGGTTTTTTTTGGGGGGGTGGGGGTTGGGGGATTTTTAAAGGGTTTTTTTTATTTTTTTGCTTTGGGGGGGGGGGGGGGGGTGGGGGGGGGGGGGGGGTTTTTGGGGGGGGGGCTGTTTTTTAAAAAGGGGGATTTCCCCTTGTTTTTTTTTGTGAGATGTATAAAATATTGGGGTTTTTTTATTAAAATGTATCCCAACGGGGGGGGACCCGGATTAAAAAACACATGTGTGCTTATTCATTATCCTCGAAATAAAAAAATTTGTCATTGTCTTTGGGTCATTGTCATGTCTCTGCTTTTCAATTCACTCCTTACCTACCTCCCTTCCCTTTCCTCCATCCCCCCCCCCCCCCCACCCCCGCCCCCACTTAAGCCCACCCTTCCTCCTCCTCCCTCCACCTCACTAATGCTTTGTTCTTGCCGCTCATCTTCCTCATTTCCTGAAGAACAAAAGCTCTCGTTTATCAGGATAGAAGAGTTCACTGTCAGCTCTGAACCATAGAGAGAGAGAGAGAGAGAGAGAGAGAGAGAGAGAACTCAGAACTCAGAAATTTAATGTATCTCGGCCTTAGGCCATAATACATGGTTGGCGAGGAGAAATTGACAATGCCACAGAGTGGGCAAAAACCAATAACATACACAATACCAAGCTCACTTTCAGTGAAAGAAATAATGAAGACAATGCACAAATGCATAAAAATACATATGTATCAAACACAATTCACTATTTGATCTAAATGTACCTTCCTTATGTCTGGAAAAAATCAATATACATATAGTTTCTTAAAATCATAACAAAACCATAACCCTATCTTCGTTTGTGATGTAAATATCTTAATACAACAAGAGAGAGAGAGAGAGAGAGAGAGAGAGAGAGAGAGAGAGAGAGAGAGAGAGAGAGAGAGAGGAGAATACCCTTGTGAATAGCCAACACACATAGAGTGCATGGTGGGAACAATACTTCTCTTTTTTTTTCAAAATGAAAAAGTAACTTTTGGAATTCCTTCTTATCTTCTTATCTCTTCATTGTTGTGTTTTTTTCTTGTTTTCCCCTAGAATTTGGACTATAATTATTTTGTGTTGGTTGTTTTTTTTCATTCCTTGGCTAAAGCTTCTGAGGTTCAAGAATAGTTAAATTTTGTGTATGCAACTGTTTTGTGTGTGTTTTTGTGTGTGTTCACCTTGAAGGTAGCCGCATTTTTTTTACTTTAAGAATTATATGATGTCTATGTTCGTGTTTCTGTAAGTTCCCCAAATGCTGAGGTGGATTATGGTTATTTAATGTGCATATTTGATATTCTGTGGGTGTATATATATATATGAAAGGAGTGTGCTGGTGGTAACAGATGACAACATTAACAAAACCGTATACACACAGGGACTGAATGTGAAAAAGCACACGAATGCTTATTCTATTATCCTCGATATAAAAGAATAAGTAAATAAATAAAATAAGTAAATAAAGGAGGTAAGGCCTGGCAGGTCTTCCATTACATTGGCCTGGGAGGTCATAAAAATCCCTACTCTTAATTCACAAGACGCCACCGAGATTTGAACCCATAACTTCATGAACCCTTGGGATTGAAGTCAAACATTCTGAACCATTCAGCTATAGTGTCCATCAGACTATGATGATTATGTAACTAAGTAAAATGCACTCCCATATAAAAAAGAGTACTACTGCCTTTAAAAGCTAAGGATTTGTTCTTTTCTGTCACTCTCTGACTTTCTGTGTCATTGTCTTTTCTCACTGTTGGTCTGTTCTCGTTTGTCTCAATCCATTCTGGTTCAGTTACCCGTCACTTTTTCAGTGAAACTTAAAGCTCCCTTTCTCCCTATCCTCAAAGAAATGGTATGCCTTCTGTACTGTTTTATTCTGATTTCTGGATAGATTGATTGTAAACACTTGGATGGGTGCAGAATATTGATACTCTTATTTTCTCAAAAATTCCATTCTCGTGTGGGTCATTGGTCTAGAGGCAAAGCACCTGCTTTAAAAGTGACAAGTTTGGGTTTGATCCCCATTTGTTCCCGAAAACTTTTCCCCATCCACTAGACCATGAGTGGTGGTCTGTGTGCTAGTCTTGTGGATGATATGATAAAACCAAAGTGCAACATGCATTGTTGCGCATGTAAAAGAATCCAAAACAAAAAGAAAGTTGTTTCTGGCCAAATTCTGTAGAAAAAAAGCCACTCTGATAGGGAAAGACTTACACACACAGACAGGAAAAGAAAAAAAATACTGGGTGGCGCTGCTCTTGTGGCAATGTATTCTCCCCAAGGAGAGAGCAGTCCGAATTTCATGTAGAGAAATCCTGCCATGATTGAAAGTGATAATTATACACCAATACAAACCACAACATGTTTTTCTGCATGCATAAATTCAATATGTGAATACAATATCTGACAGGCGGAAGCAAGACATAAGATGAGTTTGATGGTGAGCTCAAAGCAAAACATGATGGGAAATAATAAATGTGAACACATATTCTTCTTCTTCTTCTTCTTCTTCTTCGTCGTCGTCTTCTTCTTCTTTGCAATTTCTTTGCAATTCTTGTTGTTGTTGTTGTTGTTGTTGTTGTTGTTGTTGTTGTTGTTGTTGTTATTGTTGTTGTTATTCTTCTCCTCCTCCTCCTCCTCCACCTCCTCCTCCTCCTCCTCCTCCTCCTCCTCCTTCTTCTTCTTCTTCTTCTTTCTTCTTCTTCTTCTTCTTCTTCTTCTTCTTCTTCCTCCTCCTCCTCCTCCCCTCCTCCTCCTCCTCCTCCTTCTTCTTCTTCTTCTTCTTCTTCTTCTTCTTCTTCTTCTTCTTCTTCTTCTTCTTCTTCTTCTTCTCTTCTTCTTCTTCGCAATTCTTCTTCTTCTTCGCAATTCTTCTTCTTCGCAATTCTTCTTCTTCTTCTTCTTCTTCTTCTTCTTCTTCTTCTTCTTCTTCTTCTTCTTCTTCTTCTTCTCTTCTTCTTCTTCTTTCTTCTTCTCCTCCTCCTCCTCCTCCTCCTCCTCCTCCTCCTCCTCCTCCTCCTCCTCCTCCTCCTCCTCCTCCTCCTCTTCTTCTTCTTCTTCTTCTTCTTCTTCTTCTTCTTTCTTCTTCTTCTTCTTCTTCTTCTTCTCCTCCTCCTCCTCCTCCTCCTCCTCCTCTCTTCTTCTTCTTCTTCTTCTTCTTCTTCTTCTTCTTCTTCTTCTTCTTCTTCTTCTTCTTCTTCTTCTTCTTCTTCTTCTTCTTCTTCTTCTTCGCAATTCTTCTTCTTCTTCTTCTTCTTCGCAATTCTTCTTCTTCTTCGCAATTCTTCTTCTTCGCAATTCTTCTTCTTCTTCTTCTTCTTCTTCTTCTTCTTCTTTCTCTTCTTCTTCTTCTTTGCATTCTTCTTCTTCTTCTTCTTTGCATTCTTCTTCGCATTCTTCTTCCTCCTCCTCCTCCTCCTCCTCCTCCTCCTCCTTCTTCTTTGCATTCTTCTCCTTCTTCTTCTTTCTTCCCTGGCTATGCTAAATTTTCAATTCGGTCTGGATGGCAAAGTCTGCAGCCTGTCCTAGTGATCCCGCTGGTATCAACAAGTTTTCCAGGAGCTCTACTGGGCTGGCCCACTTCTGCGGTGTCAGAGCGTTGAAAGTAGGGTAGAACTGCAGGCTATGAGATACGAGGATAGGAGAAAGGGGGCTTGTGAACAGATATAAAAGAGGACTGGAAATCTCTTCAGTGTAAATGCACATCCTTATCATTCACCTGCACTCTCCCTCTCTCTCTCTCGCTCTCTCTCTCTCTCTCACTCAGAAACAGTAGATACAGCCCCTAGCATAGTAGCAGTTCTTGCTGCCTCCATTCTCCTGTTCTCACCCCATCTCTCCTCCATCCTTCCCCCCAGCCTCCCAGTTTCCAGAATCCCCAGCCCTGTAATCTCAGCTCCCACTCCAGAGATTTTGTGCCAAAACGTAGGGAGGCTTTCCTTCATCTGGATCTGGTTTTCAGTTCAGAA
>JAQIHA010000821.1:0-5000 GCA_028751875.1 Rapana venosa
CTCCCCTTTTTTTACCCTTTTTTCCCTTTCCACTCTCTCCTCCCCCCCCCTCTCCTTTCTCTTTCTCTCTCTCTCTTTCTCTCTCTCTCTCTCTCTCCTCTCTCTCTCTCTCTCTCTCTCTCTCTCTCTCTCTCTCTCTCTCTTTTCGTGCAACTACCCCATTTTTTGTCGGTGCGTGCGCGCGCCACGTGCATGTGAGTGTGCGAGTGTGTATTTATTTATTTATTTATTTATGTATTTATTTATATATTTATGTATTTATTTATTTATACAGGTGAAAAAAGCAGAGCAAATCGAGAGAAAATTGGACGCGGAGAAAACCAAACTGAAACGAAAGGTAGGAAATTGGTACATCATAGTGTACGGGAATTTTTAATTTATTATAATGTACTTGGTGAGGAGGGAGTGGGGGACAGGAAAGCCTAGTGGTTAGAACATCGCGCTCGCAATCTGACGACCCGGGTTGGATTCCCGTTCAAGAGGGATATTTTCCCCTGGAGTTAACATCAGTGCAGACTCCACTCTCCCCAAAAGTCCTTCGGATGAGACTATAAACCGAGGCCCCCTATGCGAACGCACGCACATCTTGCGCACACTTTAAATCCTGTTCCGCTTTTCGTAAGAGTAGGCCATTGTGTGCCGGTGGGAACGGATGACAGAATTTACGAAACCCGCATACACGCGGGGACTCGATGTAAAAAAAAAGCACATAAGTGCTTATTCCATTATCCTCGATATCAAGGAATAAAAAATACTTAAGAATTACTTTTATTTAATCATTTCCTAACTGTTCATTGTAGATTGAATAAATTAGACCCCCTTTCTCCCCTTTCCCTTACCCCCCCCCCCCCCCCGTTCCCCCCCCCCCCCAAATCTCACCTTGCTTATTTTGTCTTTGTGAAGAGACGTAAATGAAATCGCGCGCGCCAAAAAAACCCAAACCACACCAAACCCACCATCACCACACCCCACCACCACCCCCCACCCCAAACCCCAACCCCCCCCTACAAAAACCCAACCCACACCATACCACACACCACAATACCCACACCCACATACCACTCCCCAACCTAACAAACACACCCTCCCACCACACCCCATACCCACACACACCCCCCTACACCCCCCACCACAACACACCCCCCATACCCCACACACCAACCATACACAACCAACCATAACACACACCCACCAACCACCCCACCCATACTTTCACACACACGTACACACACACTACCCCCCCCCCCCCCCCCCCCCCCCACCTCTCTCACCTCTCCTCTCCTCTCTCCTCTCTCTCTCTCACCCACACACACACACACACACACACACAAAACACACAAAACACCCCAACACTACAAAACTACACACACACACAACCATTACACACACCACCACTAATACACACACACACACCACACACACACACAAACACATATACACACACACACACACACACAAAACACACACAACACAACAAAACAACACACAAAAACACACCACACACACCAACACACACAAAAACACCCAAACACACAAAACCACCACACACAGCCCTCTCCCTCTCCGCCCCCCTCACAAAACACACACAAACTTCCTAAGGGCCGTATATTAGCCAACAAGGCAAACAACAAAGCGAATTAATATATATTTAATTATATAAAATAATATATCTAAAAATTAATAATGTCATAGATCCAAAGATCTTGTAGTGCCATTTATTTTCATTAATGGCAGTCAATATTGCTGTACAGAAAATCTATAATGACAGGGGAAAAATCCCTTTTTTGCTACGAAGAATATTGCCGTAGAGCAAATCTACAATAATAGCGAGAAAAAAAATCCCTTTTTGCTGCAAAGAATATGGCTGTTGTGGAAATCTATAATAATGGTGAAAAAAAAAACACATTAATTTTTTTGGTACGAAAGAATATTGCTTTGGAGCAAATCTATAATAATAGCAAAAAACAAAACAAAACAATTTTTGCTATGAAGAGTATTGCTGTAGATAAAATCTATAATGGCGAAAAAAAATCATGGGTTTCTTCTTTTTTTGCTAAGAAGAATATTGCTTTAGAACAAATCTATAATAATAGCAAAAGAAAATCACTTTTTGCTGCAACGAATATTGCTGTTGTGGAAATCTATAATAATAGCGAAAAAAATCACTTTTGGTAGGAAAGAATATTATTGCTGTAGATAAAAATCTATAATAATGGCGAAAAGAACCCCACTTTTTTTTTCTACGAAGAATATTGCTGTAGATAAAATCTATAATAATGGCGAAAAAAAATGATGTTTTTCTTTTTTTTTTGTTGCTAGGAAGAATATTGCTTTAGAATAAATCTATAATAATTGCCAAAAGAAATTCACTTTTTGCTACGAAGAATATCGCAGTAGATAAAATCTATAATAATGGCGAAAAAAAAAATCACCTTTTTTTTTTCTACGAAGAATATTGCTTTAGAGCAAATCTATAATAATTGCGAAAAAAAATCACTTTATGCCACGAAGAATATTGCTGTAGATAAATATATACTAATTGCGAAAAAATCACTTTTTGCCACGAAGAATATTGCTGTAGATAAAATCTATATTAATTGCCAAAAAATCACTTTTCGATGTGAAGAATATTGCTGTAGATAAAATCTATATTAATTGCAAAAAAAAAAATCACTTTTTGCTGCGAAGAATATTGCTGTAGATAAAATCGATAATAATGGCAATTTCTTTTTTTTTTTTTTGCTACGAAGAATATTGCTTTAGAACAAATCTATAACAATTGCGAAAAATCACTTTTTGCTACGAAGAATATTGCAGTAGAGCAAATCTATAAAAATGGCGAAAAATTATTATTATTATTTTTTTTTGCTACGAAGAATGTTGCTTTAGAACAAATCTATAATAATTGCGAAAAAAATCACTTTTTGCCACGAAGAATATTGCAGTAGAGCAAATCTATCATAATAGCGAAAAAAAAAATCATTTTGCTGCAAAGAATGTTGCTGTTGTGAAAATCTATAATTATAGCGAAAACCCCCCACTTTTGCTACGAAGAATATTGCTTTAGAACAAATCTATAACAAATGCGAAAAAAATCACTTTTTGCTACAAAGAATATTGTTGTAGATAAAATCTATAATAATTTCGAAAAAAAATCATGTTTTTCTTTTTTCTTTTTTTTGTGCTACGAAGACAAATCTATAATAATGGTGAAAAAAAATCACATTAATTTTTTTGGTACGAAAGAATATTGCTTTAGAGCAAATCTATAATAATTGCAAAAAAAATCACTTTTTGCTACGAAGAATATTGCTGTAGATAAAATATGGGGATAAAAATCACTTTTTTTGCTACGAAGAATATTGCTTTAGAACAAATCTATAACAATTGCGAAAAAATCACTTTTTGCCACGAAGAATATTGCAGTGGATAAAATCTATAATGGCAAAAAAGTCACATTTTGCCACGAAGAATATTGCTGTAGATAAAATCTATAATGGCAAAAAAGTTACCTTTTGCTGCAAAGAATATTGCTTTAGATCGAGCAAATCTATAACAATTGCGAAAAAAAATAACTTTTTGCTACGAAGAATATTGTTGCAGATAAAATCTATAATATTGACGAAAAAAATTCATGTTTTTTGTGTGTGTTTTTTCTACGAAGAATATTGCTTTAGAACAAATCTATAATAATTGCGAAAAAAATCACTTTTGCCACGAAGAATATTGTTGTAGATAAAATGTATAATAATGGCGAAAAAAAATCATGTCTTTTGTTTTTTTTGCTACGAAGAATATTGCTTTAGAGCAAATCTATAATAA
Source organism: Rapana venosa (assembly GCA_028751875.1). Lineage (NCBI taxonomy): Eukaryota > Metazoa > Mollusca > Gastropoda > Neogastropoda > Muricidae > Rapana > Rapana venosa. The sequence continues at coordinate 3,823 of JAQIHA010000821.1, forward strand.
TTGCAAAAAAATCACCTTTTGCTACGAAGAATATTGCAGTAGATAAAATCTATAATAATGGCGAAAAAAATCATGGGTTTCTTTTTTTTTGCTAGGAAGAATATTGCTTTAGAATAAATCTATAACAAATGCGAAAAAATAACTTTTTTGCTACGAAGGATACTGCTGTAGATAAAATCTATAATAATGGTTAAAAAAAAATTGCTACGAAAAATATTGCTTTAGAATAAATCTATTATAATTGCCAAAACAAAATCACTTTTTGCTACGAAGAATATTGCTGTAGGTAAAATCTATAATAATGGTGAAAAAAAAAATCATGTTTTTTTTTTGCTTGGAAAATTATTGCTTTAGAACAAATCTATAACAATTACGAAAAAATCACTTTTTTGCTACGAAGAATATTGCTGTAGATAAAATCTATAATAATGGCGGAAAAAAAATCATGGGTTTCTTTTTTTTTTGTTACGAAGAATATTGCTTTAGATGAAATATGGCGAAAAAAAATCACTTTTTTGCTAGGAAGAATATTGCTTTAGAGCAAATCTATAATAACTGGAGGGAGGAGGGGGGAGGGGGGGTGGAATCCCTTTTTTCTTGCTACGAATAATATATAAAAGGCCCTGTAATGAACACGATGTACCTTTTGTGTACAAGAATATCAAACAAAGGAGAGGAACAATGATTGTTGTATTACGCAATGCCCTGGTTATATAAGCTCAAAGTGTAAAACAAAACAAAACAAAACAAAACAAACAAGGTTAGTGTGCACGCGTGTACACTTGTACACAAGCACACAAGCGCATGCACACACGTAATATGCACGTGGACACACACAAGAGTGAAACACCACACATACAGAGTGACACATAAACATACATACGGGCACGCACGCACGCACGCTCGCAAACAAGCACGCACACACGCACGCACACACACACACACACACATACACGCGCACGCAAATACACACAGATACACAGAGACACAGACACAGACAGACAGACAGACAGACAGACACACACAGACACACACACACACACACACACACACACACACACACACCCCACACACACACACACACACACACACACACACACACACACGTTGTCTTCCCCTTTTGTTTTCATCTCTCCCCCCCTCCACCCCCCCACCCCCCCCTCTCCACCCCCTTCTCT
>JAQIHA010000822.1:0-13048 GCA_028751875.1 Rapana venosa
GTCGATTGTTTTACTTCCGCCCATGAGGTCAATGTCATCGGAAAAAAACGTAAGTTGTTGAGGGGTCTGCCGCCAATGGAGATGGTAGGGTGGAAGTCATGGAGGGTCTCTCTCATGATGTTTTCCAAGAACAGATTGAACAGGACTGGAGATAACAGGCATCCTTGTCGGACCCCAACTGTGGTTTTGAAGTAGTCTCCAACCTGATTGTTCAGAAGGACTGCACTGCTTGCAGTGTTGTATAGTGCTTGAATGGTTTGCACTAGTCCTTCTTCAATGCCAAACACTCTGAGGACCTGCCACAGGCCTTCGTGCCATACTCTGTCAAAAGCCTTCTTGAAGTCGATGAAGTTGTGGAACAGGTCTCTCTGATGTTGAAGATGTTTTTCCATCATGATGTGGCAGTTAAAAATCTGTTCGATTGTGCTCCGCCTGCCCTGAACCCAGCTTGTTCCTCTGCAAGGTGTTCTTCTGCCTCCTTCTTGAGTCGATTCAAAATAACTTTGAGCATGATCTTGCTGGTGTGGCTGATGAGGCTGATTGTTCTATAGTTTTGGCATTGGCGTAAATTCCCCTTCTTGGGCAGGGGTATGATGAGTGATTGTGTCCATCTGTTTGCCACTGTTTTGTCTCCCAAATCTTCTGACAGATAGCTGTAACATATGTGATGACTGTTTCGCCACCATGCTTGAGCAGCTCTGCTGGTATATTGTCTGCTCCTGGGGACTTTCCTACTGGTAAGCTGCGGATGGCTTCTTCCACTTCTTCCCTCAGTATAGGTAATGGCAAGGGTGCTCTTGATGTTGCTGCTTTCTCTTCTATTATACTCTTGTCAGGTTGTATTGGGTAGTTGTACATTTCTTGACAATATTCAGACCACCTGTTCAATGCAGCTGAGCTTTCTGTGAGGAGGTTTCCGGAGCTGTCTTCAATGACTGATGATTTGGTTTGAAGTGGTTTTGTGAGTTTCTTCAGGGTGTCGTATGCCTTTTTAAATGTTGCCCACTTTCATGTTTTTTTCGATCTCATCACATTGATCACTGATCCAAATTCTCTCTGGCCTTTAACATTGACTTCTTCACGAGATTTGTTGGCCTCCCGGTATTCTTTAGGGTTGGAAGACCTGGGTTGGTTTCAGTGCTCTTCTTGTATCGCAGAGGTCCAGATGTCATTGGTAGTCCATGGATGGTGTTTTATTCCTCTGACGACCGAGTACCTCCTCTGCTGTTTCTCGACTGCCTCATTGAAGTTGTTGTGTGAGGTCATTGATGTCATTGTCCAGGAGGGTTAATGCCGCAAAACGTCTGCCAATTAATTAATGACATCAAATAACGAACATATTGTGCGTAATTTAGCGTTGTACTTATATAAAGCTTTCCAGTTACGAGAAACACTATTGTCATGAATTTTCCTATGTTATCATATCATTGAAACATGCAATGTTTTTCTTTTACATGTCGTTCTGTTCACACCACACTTTTGCCCCCTTTCATATGGGGCTATGGCCTTAATGATTAAACTGTCTGAAGTCTGAAGTCTGAAGTCTCTCTCTCCCTCTCTCTCTCTCTCCCTCCCTCTCTCTCTCTCTCCTTCCCTCTCCTTCTCTCTCTCTCTCCCTCCCTCCCTCTCTCTCTCTCTCTCCTCCCTCCCTCTCTCTCTCTCTCTCTCCTTCCCTCTCTCTCTCTCTCTCCCTCCCTCCCTCTCTCTCTCTCTCTCTCTCTCCCTCTCTCTCTCTCTCTCTCTTCCTCTTATTCTCTCTTCACCCCTATTGCCTGGAACCCCTCTTTCCATCACACTCCAATCAAATTCCTCAGCAGATTCCACACACATATCCAGCATAATGGTCATCGTGCTGTGACCCCGTTGTTTTTTTTTGTTTTTGTTTCCCACCCCCACCCCCACCCAGAGACGTATTTTCTTTTGGTTTGTTGGAGATTTTTGTCTTGGAGGTTTTTTGGCTTTAGGGGTTTTTTGGTGTTAGTTTTCGGACATTGTTTTACGAAATGTCACTGAGTGGAGATCTATTGATCGTCTGGGTTTTTTTTTATTGTCGCCAAAAGTTTTTCTTACGCCAGTTTCAAGCAGCGAGGAGAGAGTGAGAGTTGATGAGTGGAGACTGGTGAGAGAAGAGAGAGAGAGGTGAGGTGAGAGAGAGGGAGAGAGAGAGAGATGGAGAGAGAGAGGAGAGAGCTGAGTGAGAGAGATGAGAGATGTGTCATGATGAGAGAGAGGTGAGAGAGCTCGTGTGAGAGAGACGAGAGCGAGAGGAGAGAGGATGGTGAGAGAGAGGAGTAAGAGAGTAGAAAGAGAGACGGGAGAGAGAGGGAGAGAGATGAGAGATGAGAGAGAGAGGAGATGGAGAGAGAGAAGAGAGAGTAAATAATTTAATGTAAAACGTAGCATTGATTTTAATACTTAATAATTAGTAGGGGATGAGAGCGAGAGAGCAATGACACACATCAATATGTTTTCTATTTTAAAAAAACACACACCAAAAATTGATGTTGTTCTTTATAAGTAGCAAGGCGGAAGTGATGATGATAGACAGCGACGATAGACAGACAGGCAGATATGATAGATAGAGAGAGATTGCATTTGATCTCATTATCTTTTATATAAAAAGGTCAAAGTGATAATGTACTTAAGATGTAGTAAGGGGAGAAGAGAGGGAGGGATAGAGAAAAAGAGAGAGTGAGAGAGAGAGAGAGATTGCAATGATATCATCAATTATTTTATATAAGTTTTTTTATAATAAAAGTCAAAAACTGATTACATTACTAAAAGTCGCAAGAGAGGTGAGAGAGAGAGAAGAGAAAGGAGCTGAGATAAGAGAGAGAGGAGAGAGAGAGACGGATGAGATGACGAGTGAGAGAGAGAGAGACAGACAGACAGACAGAGAGAGAGAGAAAGAGAGAGAGAGAGAGAGAGACGAATTACGAGGAGAGAAGAGAGAGAGAGAGAAGAGAATGAAAGTGAGAGAAAGTGGGAGGAGATTGCAATTATATCATCATACTTTTCTCTATAAAAAGTATAAAACTGGGTCTTTAGAATTAGTCGCAGGGGACGAGAGAGTGTGAGAGAGGAGAGAGAGAGGAGTGAGGAAGAGAGGAGAGAGAGAGAGATAGAGAGATGTGAGAAGAGTGAAGAGGGGTGAGGAGTGAGAGAGAACATGAAACACTGAACACTGGGAAAGTTTTATTCGTACTTCGCCTTATGGCACTATACAAAAAATTTTTCGGGCACGGGGGTAGGTAAAGATTCACAGGAGCAGCGTTATTCCATTTGGAATTCAAGCATAAAGAATTCACACTTCTAGTCTTTAGTTTTCATCTTCCCCATTCATATTTTTCAGCATCTACATCACATCGCTATTTGCGTCTTCATTTTTCTATAGCAGTATCTGCAGCAAGAATTTCAGCATAACATCTTTACGTTAATCATCTATGTCTTCTTCACACAAAACTCTTCCTCCTCGTTATCTCACTTCATCGTCTTCTTTGAACTGGATAATTATATCATCTCGCCTCATATCGTTAGTATATAATTATTGTCGTGATCGTTATCTTTCATCATCCACACACCGACTTCTATTGACATTTTTAACATATACATCATTGCCATCCATTCGTTCATATTAAACATCTGTCATCATAATCACCGTCAACTCCATCATCCTCAAAATCCTGTACCATCGTTACATCGTCACCTTCAATTTCCTCATCATTGTCAACATCAGCACCATCATCACTTTCTGCATACTACATTTAACACCAGCTTCCGCATTTCCCATCATCACTCGCCACCTCTTTTGTGCATCTACACCATGTTCATCTACATCAATTGTTATCATATACATTTCTGTATCATCGTCAAACCACCTTGTAGCATCTACCTCATCCTTTTATTATAAGGTTCAGTGTCATCAATCATCATCGCCTTAATAATTTTGAATTTATACATCGCCATTGCCGTCACCATGTACAATATCATTCATCTTCGTCACAATAGTTTTCACCATACGATATCACTACATCGTCTTTTTTCACACGATACATCATCATCAATTTAATTCATTTTAATATCTTCAATTTCCACCACCATTACCTGCATCATACACATCACCTACAGCCACCATTCATCTTACAATCAATCATCACAATTTCTTCATCAGCTTCACCCTCTATAATTATCATCACTCATCTCATCTTGAACATCCACTCACCACCATATCATACTCAACATCTAAATCATAACCAACATAATAATAAACATCCACTTCACCGCCACCATATACTCAATATTTTCATACCACCACATCCTACTAGAATAGATACATCACCACCACCAATCCTACTCTAATCTACTTCACCACCACCATCATCATCAACATTCTTCATGACCATCGTCCTCAAATCCACATCACTCTACAACACCTCATCATCTTCATAATCACACCATCGTCTTCAAACATCCATTACGTCAGCACATCTACACCGCACCACCACAGCTCACATCATCATTAAGTTACTACTATCAGTATGACTATTTCGACGTAAACAGTTGATATGAGTTGTTTTCATGATAAAGCTTGATTTTTTTCATTTGGAGAAAAGAATTCCCAAACACCCCCCCTAAAAATAAACCAAAAACTTTGCTATCATCATACATGGGTCACAAGACTGTTAAAGCTAATCACAAGGATTATTTGGAGCGCTATTCATAAACCAAAATTTATTTACATTAACATCATATTCTCTGTAATCGGTCAAGTTTACACACCAACTCATTTGTTAAACTATCAGCAAGTTTAAGTTTAATCAAATAACAAGCCTCAGATGATTATTTCTTTTCGTCTGTTGCTGAATGGAAGAATTACACGGGAAATCACTATGCATATGGAGAGGGTTTGCTACTGCAAAAACACAGTAAGAATTTCAGCTGATTCACCAAGGAATTCTTTGCTCTGAGATCAGAATACATGGGTCAGTCAAACCATAAAAAGTGCATTTCGTTTTCAGTTATTGACTTAACAAAAATAAAGGTCATGGTTTTATCTTGTATTAGAATTCACTATATATCGTTGTATATTTGCATTTTGTTGGCAGAACGTTATATCTTCTTGAGAAATGGCACCATGAAGCAATAAGTTTAAATATACGTGTATATATTTTTCTCTTTTAAAAATACATTTTGAAGGATCTATATTTTATAATCTATTTACGTTTTTTTTATAACTGTAGAAGTCAATTCTTGAATAGAAATGTCAATTTAAGTCGCTGTTTAATTGACCCAAATAATACCGCTTTGATATACTCCAACTACTTGTTGAATCCAAACAAACTGAAAACCCGTCTCGGCATAGATTTTTCCCTGATTTTAGATACCCTGCATCTTTTCCAATCTATCTAGTTCAAGAAGCATCTCGTAGGCTGTTATGAGGTTATCTTTCATTTTCCATTGATGGTGTATGAACAAATTCCAAAGACTGAAACACAAGAATTTACATATAAAGGATACCCATCCCAGTTCACCATAAACCATCTTATTGAATGGGACACCTAAATATTCTTTTGCACGCTAACATATGGACTATTCTCTAAATGATTCTTACTTACTCAACCCCCAGATTTCAGACGACATACATTAAAACAGATTGTATTTTTAGCATCAATTATTTTATTATAGGTCGGTAAAGCTGTCATTTTCTTTGTATTTCTGGAAGGCTATTATTTTATTGAGCAGCTGCCTTTTTGCCCTTAATACAAATGTTTACAGTGCTTTTCATTCGTACTAGCATCGTTCGTGATATCTTTACCATTAAAATTAACAATAATTTTTATTCACGACATCAAGCTTTTGTCACCAAATACCCATTGCTCACGTTGTCTAAATGGCCCCCTTTCTGAAAAACCTTTATTTTGTTTTTTCAACATTTACGTTTAATTCATGACTTCACAACTCTATGTAAAACATTAGTGGTTTTGTAATCCATGTTGCACTTGTTGCAAGAGTGCCAGATCTTCAGCAAAAAGCTAGTAAAATAATTCATAATCTCTGGCAATAAATCTGGATCGCCATGGTTTACCTTCTGCATTCTTATGGTCAGGATAGCTGATTAATGAATATAGAAAACAATTGGGCTTAACACGCAGGCATGCTCGTTACTCCGATAGGACTGTCAAACATTCTGTTGATAACGATTTTTTGCACGCACACATGACAACAGTGTAACAATACATTGATTTTAAAACAAAATTATACCTACTTTTACACTAGCAATAAGCTGATTCCTTAGCAAAAAAATATAATATTCTTCAAGTTTTGGCGTGTAGTTAGAAGCATGGGATGTGGCATCTCTGGAGAGTATTCATTACACTTATACTGAGAATTGGTTTACTCATTTTAAAGAACTTTTCCAGTGTCGCGAAGGGTAAATTATGATATTAGAAGTTTACAGCAGATCTATTTGGGAAGACATGAAACATACTTTAAATAGGGACATATCCGAAAACAGAAGTCACAGAAGCAAATGTAACTGAAACTAGTAACGCAAGTGGGGAATAGATGGCATAACGGCTGAAATGTTTAAAGGTGGGGTAGTGCAGATGTGTCAGCGTTTCTAGTTTTAAGCTGTTTAATGTTTATTTTTTCAATATGGTCATTTTACCCACTGGTTACCTGTAACCAGTACTAAACCTGTCTCACGTGGGAGATATACAAGTCCCCAAAAATCCCCAGCTATGCGGCAAATAGCAAGCTTGGAGGAGGAGATGGCGCGCCAAGCAATACACGCCCTCAGAAATACATACCCCATGGACATCACTGCAAGGGAAAAGGAATGACATGCCGGATCGGTTGAGGCCCCGGAATCCCAACAACCGCGCCTTCCATTGGAGCGTTCCAGGGATGGTGGTGGGAAAAAGAGTGGAAATATGACCGACATGGGAACGCAACAACAGCTATCATAACTCCAGGCTCGAAAGGACCATCTTTGGTACATGGAACATCCCGTACCTTGTTAGCTGTGGGCCCTAGCTCCTAGAGATAAACCACGAACTTCGGAAGATACGTACTGAGACATTCTGGGACTGCCGATTGTCGTTGGGTCGGATCCTCGGCGAAGCAACTAAAGAGGAGGATCATAACCTATGTTGGTGGCCGACGGACTCCAAACACCATCTCGGAGTAGGATTTCTTGTCCCTACAAGAGAGGGACATACAGCTGTCATAGCTGTACCACATTTATCAAGCAGACTGATCTCCATGCGTGTCGCAGCAAAACCAAATACACATGGACCATCACCTTCAAGTCTTATGCTCAAAACATCAGACTACGATGATGAAGCAACATCGAACCGCTGTTTTCTCGAAGATCCTGGAAGTCCGATCACATCAAATCACTCTCCATATAAGAAGACATTATCGTGATCCAGGGCGCACTAGGGAATGCAAGATCGGACCTGTCGATATGACCCAATGGGACCAGGGACAGTAGGCACGTTTGGCATGGACGAATCTAATGATTAGAGGTCTCAGACTTTATGGAATTCGCAAGCAGCCTACCTATCTTACTGTCGCACACACACCCTTTATACCCCCACAAGTAATACAAGAAGAAGACGTCCGGCTACTATCAAATGGAAAGACACATAAACAGACTTGAATAACACCTTCTTGGCCAAAAACGATTTTTAGTAGAGATCCTCAAACAAAGCCCCAGACAAGATGTTTCCCTGCGCTGATATTGGTTTGTAGTGACCACGACATGGTACTCCATCGACCCGTACAGACTACAGCTGAAGTCCAAGCTATCAAGAAGTGCATCATCCACGTTTCGAGGTTCCATCATCGGAAAAGCTGAAAGGACACCGAAGTCACTCGAAATTCCTTTTTTTTTTTATAAAAAAAACCACAAGGGGCTGAGGACAGGGCGCAGTTTTGCAGCATTTGAATTTCCTACATGATGACATCCACAAAACCTCACTGAGCACCTTCAGCAAGACCTTTCAGGAGACAGAGCTGGAGTCATTGGGATAGAGTGGAAAAAGAACCAAATAAGTGGCGGTTTTACCAACACGATATCCTGCGACTGTAGACCAAAGTAGGGATGCTAAAAGCCAGTTGAAAGACACAAATAACCCGAAACCGCCGAAGAAGGATAGTCACAGTTAACAGATCAATCAAAGATGAAGAATGACCGCGAGGCCATGGGGAACTGGATGTCAGAACAATGGCTCCACGGTTTGAGAAGGCAATTGGCGAAAGGAGTCAGCAAAGTGGGAGTACCAGACCATCAAGATTACTAACCAAGTCAGCAATCAAAGACCATCCGTTATTGAGACAAAGTGGGGTTCGAGTCCTTACAGAGAGCGCCACTATCATGAAGCGATGACAGAGTATTTGCAAGAGACTGTTACAACTACAAGCTGAAGGCTGATCCGAACAACTTCACGAGCAAGATCCCAGACACAGATCCTGAAAAACCACCAGTTACTGGAGGAAGAGGTAAGAAGAAGCAGTAGATCCTGAAAGGAGGCAAGTCACCAGGGATTGACAACATCCCGGCTGAGCTCATCAAGAGCGGAGGCCCAGAGGTGATCAAGGCATTAACAATCATCTGCCAACGCATCTGGACCAGCAAAGAGTGGCCTGAACAGTGGACCCAATCCATCATAGTTCCACTTCCAAAGAAGGGAGACCTGAAGAAGTGCCAAAATTACAGAAAATCAGTCTGATAAGCCATCCAAGCAAAGTTATGCTACGCATTGCCTTGAACAGACTGAAACCACAAGCAGAAGAAATCCTATCAGAAGAACAGGCAGGATTCAGACCAGGTCGAAGCACTGTCGAACAGATCTTCAACATCAGAATGCTCATAGAGAAGCATCTCAACATCAGCTACAGCTCTACAACAACTTCATTGACTTCAAGAAGGCCTTCGATCGAGTGTGGCAAGAAGCTCTGTGGCAAGTCATGAGAGACTATAGCTTCGACGAGGACCTGATCAAGTCATCCAGGCGCTGTATGACAGCTCCCATAGTGCAGTCCTCATGGGTGCGAAATCGGGCGGGGAGTTCTTCCGGACTTCATATGGAGTTCGTCAAGGCTGCCCGCTTATCCCCCGTTCTTTTCAACGGTTCCTGGAGACACATGCGGAGCCCTCCTTGCTTCAAGACCACAATCACAATAGAGAAGGCCAGACTGCAATCTTCGATTCGCAGACGATATTTGAACTCATGGGCCGCAGTGAAGAAGAACTTCCAGGATCTCACCACCAGACTGGAAACATCAGCCAATGCCCCATCGGTAGGAATCAGCACAGAAAAGCAAGACCTAGTGAACTTACCACACTGACCCACTATCCAACCCGAGCATCAAGATGAGTGGCGAAGACACTAGCGGGGTGGAAAACATTCAAGTACCGTGGAGCATCATCACCCAAAGAAGGCACGCCACACAAAGGTTGAAAAGATCAGACTTTGCTGTGGCAACTCTCCTCCATGACTAAGCTGCGAAAGTGTGGAAAAACCACAACATCAAACCCACACCAAGGTCAGACTCCTACAAGCACTCGTCACATCCTTGTCCCCCCTTGTACAGCTGTGAAGCATGACACTTCCTGCCGATTAGAAAACGTCGCATTCAAGCCTTTGAGATGAAGTGCCTCAGGCGATCCTGAAACAATCACCACAGAATCTGCAATACCAATGACTACGTCTGGCAGCAGATCGAGGCCCTGGCTGGCAAACAAGAAACCATTGCTAGATACAGCCAAACGGAGGAAACTGAAGTGGTTTGGCCACACAACAAGCATAACAGCCTGGCAAAGACAGTCCCTGCAGGGAATGTTTTTATTTTTGGAAGAGCCAAGAGAAGGAGGCAGGACGACCACATGCAAAAGCCCTGGGATGTCCATACATCACGGAGTGGACCGGCCTCACACTGTAACCAAGCCTCCTGAAAACAGTCCAGGACAGAACGCATTTATGGCGGTCCACGTGCCGCTCCATCGGGTACCCCAACGTTGTCCCGACCAAGGAATGAGTGAGTGATGATATACCCAAAAGATGGGTCAAAGGCAATAATTATTCCAATTCCTAAAAAGGAAATCGTGATAACACCATAGAGGTAATAGAGGGGTGTATCATTGTTTAAGTATCATTTCGAAAGTTACGCTACACAGACAATTTTAGAACACACGATTATATTAACGGTTAGAAAGAAAAACAACATGATTTCTTTCTGAAAGTCAGGCAGGTTTTCGTAAAGGTTAGTTCCACCCTATCGACTATCGAGACAGATAATTCCCTTGAATGCAGTTATTCAAATGTTCTTAACAGAAAGGAAGAAAACTTTTATGTTTCTTTTTCGTGGATTTCAGGAAAGACCCCATTTGGATTCAGTTCGAATATGAAAACGTTTGGAAAGTATGTAAAAAAAGGAGAGAGAGATATACTATATGGGGGAGATTGCACTGTAGTCCTATATTTTTTATTATATATAAAGCCAACAGATGGTGTAAGGCAAGGGCTGTCTACTCTCTCCTCACCCCACTCTTTACACATTCTTCCATTGAGAGAATCATTGCTGGTGCACACTGGAACATCATGGAGGATCACAGCATTGGTGGCAGAAACCGAATCACCAACCCCGCTTCGCAGATGACATTGATGGAATAGCAGGATTCAGAAAAAGAGCTTGCCAGCCTAACAGAACACCTGAATAACCTCCACAACATACGGCATGGAAAATCAGTGCAGAGACAGACCAAACTGATGACTAATAACCACCAACGGCATTAGGCACTGATATTAGTGTTTAATGACCAGAAGCTGGGAAACAGTTCAAAGCTTCAAAGTACCTGGGAGCCTTGTATCAGACCAGATCCAATCCAGAAGTATAATGCAGGACTGCACAGACAATAAACAGCACTGTCCAAAACTTAACACCATTCTGAGATATAAAAATCTCTCATTTATCTCCAAGATCAACTAATGCGCTCCCTTGTCCATATCCATATTTCTGTTATGCCTGTTGAATCATGGACCCTGACTTCAGATTTGCAGAGAAAGAGTACAGGCGGTGGAAGATGATTATGATTTCGGAGACTCCTTGGCAACTCCTACAAAGACCACATAAGCAACGAAAGCGTTGCATAACAGAACCAGCAAACCATTTGGACCCTATGAGAACCTTCTACTTCTAACGATCGTGAAAAAAGCGTAAAGAGAGAGGAGAGAGAGAGAGAGAGAGAAAAGAGACAATGACAATGACAATGACAATGACAAATTCTTTTATTTCGAGGATAATGAATAAGCACACATGTGCTTTTTTACATCCAGTCCCCGCCCGTTAGGGATACATCTTAATAATAATAACCCAATACTTATACATTTCTCGCAATAAAAACAAGGGAAATAACCCTTTTCAAAACAGCTCCCCCCCAACAACCCTCCCCCCCCCCAAAAGCAAGTAATTAAAAGAAAATCCTAAAAATACCCCACCCCTACCCCCACCCCCCAAAAAACCCTAACCAAAACAAACAAACAAACAACAGAGAAGGAAAAACCAAACCAACAAAAGATGATAAAAAAGAGAAAAAACAGACAAACAACAACAACAAGAACAAGAGCAACAACAAAGCCAAGAAAAATAACACAACCAAACTTAATAAGTCATAAAGATAAACATCTACACATTGTCGAATGGTACACATACTTGTTACACATAATTATAAGATATTGAAATAGGGCACTCATTAAAACTTAAGTACAGAGGCAAGTCCAATAAAGTAATTGAAAATATAAAAATATGAATCCTTCATCAGGATATACTATGACTATAAGCAGGACGATAAAAGGTGAGAGAGAGAGAGACAGAGACAGAGAGTGTGTGTGTGTGTATTTCAGAGATAATATCCAATATATAAATCCCAAAACAGTATGCGATCCCATCAACACTCATTTTAGATTATACTCGTTTCAAATTATATGTCATGATAATGAAGTAAATTTAATACCCATACATCCACACAATAAAAACAAGAAACAAACCAAGAAGAAATTAAAAACTATACAGTCGTTTAGGGAGAGAATATGGGTGGGTGAGTGAGTGAGTATGTGTGTGTGTGTGTGTGTGTGTTTGAGCGCGCGCGCGCGCGTGTGTGTGTGTGTGTTTGAGTGTGTGTGGTGTGTGGGGGGGGGGGGGGGGGGGGGGGGGGGGGGGGGGGGGGGGGGGGGTGTTTCAGGGATAATACTAAATATGTAATACTCACATAGCACACGATCAACACAAACACTTTTTAATTATGTTCATGCAAATTGAATGTCATGGTAATAAAATAAGAGCAATACCCATACACTCTCATAATAAAGAGGGGTGAAAAGCCAATAAAGTCATAAAAAAGAACATCTACACATTGTAAGTAATAGAAACACAAATTCTTTTTTTTCCAGGATAATGAATAAGTATTCATGTTCTTTTTTACATCCAGTCCCCGCCCATGGGGTCACATTTAAAAATGCACTCAGTACTCATACTTTCCAAGCAGAAGAAGCAAAGGGAAAAAACTTTTTTTAAAGAAAAAAGAAGAGAGAAAAAAAAAAACAAACAACAAACAAACAAACAAACAAACAACCCAGAACGAGCAAAAGACAAAACATAACACCCAGCACAACCCCCCCCCCCCCACCCCCCCCCAACAAAAAAACAAAAAAAACAAAAAAACCACACACAAAAAAGGCAAGCAAACAAAACAAAAAAAAAAGAAAAAAGAAAAAAAAAAAAAAAAAACAAGAAAAAAAAACAAACCGAAAAACAAACAAACAAAAAAGCAGACAAAAAACACCCTTCCAAATAAACAAACAAAAGACAAGAAAAAACAAGAACATCAAACAAACAAATGAGAAAAAAAAAACCCTCAAAAACAAACAAATAAACAAAAAAAAAACCAACAATAAAAAAACAGAAAAAAAAAAACAGCACCGTTCCCCCCTTCACCACACACACACCACACACACACACCACACACACACACACACACCCCACA
>JAQIHA010000823.1:0-13055 GCA_028751875.1 Rapana venosa
GGCAAAGGCTGAGGTTTCCCAGACTTGTCTTCTTGCGATTCTGTACTTGAGTAGCCTTTCTGTCTTGTATTGACTAACTTTAAGCTGCTTTTTTTTCTTGATGCTTCTTCATCTGGTGTCCAAGCTGTAGCATTCTTTATTACTCCACATTTCTGTCCCGCAACTTCCTTAAGGTGTCATGAGAGCTGCTTGAAGTGTCCCAGACTTGTCCATGTCGAGGTGTTGTGTCATGGTCAAGTTTCATCTTGATGCACTGTGAATCTTTTCTTGACGACTGTCATTGTCATCTAGCAAAATCAGTGTGCCCCCCTTTCTCCCCTGTTCCTTGTGAGGCTGTAATTTTTTCCGTCCCCGGCTAGAGCTCCAATTCATCTATGGAATTTTTGTAACGACGTTCCCCCCTGCCCCCCCCCCCCCCCTCCCCCATCCATTTGGTAGCTGCATTCTGACTTCAGGAATAGGCAGTGATTTAAGGTTCTGCACAGGAACACATGCGTAGACCATCTCGCATGCATGTTCAATCCCATTACATCTTTCGAAGTAGAAAAGCTCAATACCTGCTGATTGGAATGGGGAGGACAAACTAAAAGTACTTCCCACTGCTGTTGTGTTTAGACACCATCCCTGAAAGTTTTCTTGTTTTTTGTTTTTGCTTTTTTTTGTTCCTTGGCTAGAGCTCTGAGGTTCACTGATGGTGAGGGTTTTGTGTATGCGACCATGTGTCTCCACCTGTTTGGACCCGAAACTTTTTCCCCATCCATTAGATCATTAGTGGTGGTCTGGGCAGCGCTAGTCTTTCGGATGAGACGATAAACCGAGATCCCGTGTGTTGCGCATAATTATTCAGCGCAAGTAAAAGAACCCACGGCAACAAGAGAGTTGTCCCTGGCAAAATTCTGTAGAAAAAAAACCACTCTGATAGGGAAACAAATACAGTTGCAGACAGGAAAAAAAAGAAAAAAAAAAAAGGTGGCGCTGCTCTTGTGGCGACGTGCTCTCCCTGGGAGAGCAAGCCCGTATTTCACGCAGAGAAATCTGCCATGACTTAAAGTGGTATAGATAGATAGATAGATAGATAAAGAGGGCAGGTACCCATTTACAGCTGGGTGAACTGGGGGAACTGTGCTGAAGCCAAGGCGCCACAAATGGTCACCCATCCACGAGGTAACCTCACTCAAACACCTGCTAATTATCTTTATCTAGGGTTAGAGAAGCGAAGTGGCATTGCCTAGACCACTGAGCTCTCCTGTCCGTAATAATGAAAGTGGGATCTTTTTAGTGTGATGAGTGTTGATGGTGGACTTTGGTGTGTGTTCTCAGACAGGGAAGACCTCGTATCACTGATAGGTGATAGATTTTTCTCGCACAATGAGGTGGACTAAACGTTAAGCGAGTCAAGGTATATACCACTAGCGTGAGAATATCTGAAACGATTCGACGTGATTGTGTGAGTTTGTTGTTTTTGCGCTTTAAGGTCTTGTGTAAATGTGTGTTGTCGCTGTATTGTGTGTGTGTTTGACACTTGTTGTCTGCAATTGTTTTATGTGTGTGACTATAGTTATGGTATGGTAGGGCGGTTTTTAGGCCGCCTGGGTTGTAGGGTATTGGGTGGGGTTTGGGTGTTTTTGGGTTTGGGGTGAGGTGAGGGTTGGTTAGGGTGTGGGGTTGGGGTGAGGGTTCGTAGTGGTTTGGTTTGGGTTAGGGGTAGGGTGTGGGGCTTAGGCAGTAGGGGTGGGGTGGGGTGTTTTAGGGTAGGGTAGCGGTAGAGAGTGATGCAGGTGCCGTTCTATGATTTAGGGGGGGGTGGTGGTGGTGGTGGGGTGGGGTAGGGTAGGGTAGGGTTGGTGTAGGGTAGGGGGGTTAGTAGGGGTTAGGGTTGGGTTAGGGGTTGGGTGAAGGGTAGGGTTTTAGGGGCTAGGGTAGGGTGGGGATGGGCGGTTGTGTGGTTAGGGCGTTTGTGGTAGGGTTGGGGTAGGGTGGTGTGATGCGCGTAGGCGTAGGTAAGGCTAACGGTAGTAAGGGTATGTATGTGGTGTTGTGGGTATGGTAAGGTATGGTATGGTGTGGTAGGGTAGGGTAGAGTAGGGTAGGGTTAGATAGGGGTTCGATGGTGGTAGGGTAGAGTAGGGTACTAGGTGGGGTGGGGTAGGGTAGGGTGTAGGGGTATGGGTGGTGGTAGAGAGGTAAAAGTAAGGTATGGTAAAGGGTTGAGGTAAGGATATGTGTCGTTGTGTTGGTAATCGCGGTGATAAGGTATCGTATGGTGTTGGTATAGTATTTGGTGATTGGGGTTTGGTGTTGGGTGTTAGGTTTGTAGTGGGTGTTTGTAGTATGGTGTTGATATAGGTTAGTATGGTTTTGCATTGCTTCTGCTTTACTTTGCATATTGTGAGAAGGTCAGGTGTTGTTTTGTATTGGGTTGTAATGTTTTTGTATTGATTGCATTGCATATTGTCTGTGTGTGTTGACGTTGTAGCATTTTGGTGTATTGTATTGTACTGTTTTGTATTGTATTGCATTTGTATTGGTGTGGTATTGTATTGTATGTAATTGCTATGCATCGCATGCAAATTTGTATGTTGTGTATTTGCTGTTTTATATATTGTTTTATTCTATTCTGTTTCTTTTATTTTGTATTTATTGTATAGAATCATTATCATACCTTTCAGTGTGGTTGATTGGATCCAAATAGAAGATGCTACGGGAACAGATTCCCAGCTAGGGATGCTGTGGGACTGTCAGTATAAACAGCATCCCCCACCTTCTGGAAAATCTGTGCTAGAAATTCCCTTCTTTTCTACCCTTCTCTTTGTTTTGCCTAGTTCCTTTTACTCCTCTCACCTCCTTTTGTCTTCTTTTTTCTGCCTGCTTGGTCCATTTCTCCTGCCTTTTTTCTTCAAAATATGAACGTAGTATAAGAGACAATTCTGCTCCCATGCTGAGTTGGTATGGCTAGGCTATTCTTGTCAGGCTCTGTTATTTGCAGCATTATAAGTAAGTAGTAAGTCTTCAATTTAACGTTGTTCCAATTGAAGTGATCCCAGCGAAGCAGCATTTACATATTTTCACTCATCATGACAGACAACAATGGTTGTCTGTTTTACGTTTCTTATATGGTTTTTTGTATTGAATAGCCTTTGAAAAAAATTTTTTGAAATAAAAAATTTCAGCATTGATAGCATAGTTAACCATTTAATAATTTCGACTTACGATGCAGGGTGATTTGTTAAATAGTGGTGGGTCAAGGGTGTATGAAGACATCAAGTGCTGAATCAACAAAAGCCTGTCAAATGCCTGTCACGCCTTTCAACCACCCTTTCGGCAATTTGGAGGTAAACAGCCCTCTCATTTCTAAAATAAGCTTCGGACTCTACAAACCATGTCTAATCGGTCCTACTTTATGGCTCAGAATCATTGGCAGGTAACAAAAAACCAACACCACAAACTCCGTCTTTTACCAACAAATGCCTCAGGTACATCCTCAAAATAAGGTGGCGGAAATGTCATATCCAAACAATACAACTGTGGGACAGGACCAGACAAACCCCAAATCGAGTTCCATCATTAAACAAAGGAGTGGGGATGGTATCGGCCATACACTCCACCAAGCCGCGTCAAATGTAACCAGGACAGGCCCTGACTGGAACCCACAAGGGAAGCGGAGGAAAGTTGGGTGACCAAAGCAGACTGTTTTTTTCCCTTTCTTGTTGTAGGGCGGTCTTTGTGTGTTGTGTGGTAAGTGATTGTTGTGCTGAGAGCGGTGTGTTCCGACGAGGCAGAAGCGCGTTGACGAAGGAGAAATAAAAAAAACGGGGAAGGCTGTA
Organism: Rapana venosa; assembly: GCA_028751875.1. Classification (NCBI taxonomy): domain Eukaryota; kingdom Metazoa; phylum Mollusca; class Gastropoda; order Neogastropoda; family Muricidae; genus Rapana; species Rapana venosa. The sequence goes on from JAQIHA010000823.1 coordinate 3,825, forward strand.
GCGGAGAGTTATGACATGGGCCTGTGAGTCCGAGCTGAAGAGGATCTCCCAAAAACGGAGTTCGGTTGATGTCGGGCAAGTGGTTGTTGCAGACCCTATGTACGTCCAAGGAACATATGAGGGAATAAGTCATAGTAAGGAGTTGATTCGTGAATGGTGTGTGTGTGTATGTATGGTGTCGAGGAGGGTAAGGGGTGTTGTATTATTGTTTTATGTGAATATTAACGGAGAGTGATTGCTGTGGTTGTGCAGGCTCCCCGTCGACCATCATCCGACACGCAGTCAGTGCAGCAGAGTGTGTGTGTGAGAGCGAGTGGGGGTGTGTGGGCCTCACCCCGGAGCTCCGATTCAACCCGGCAATAAGTTTGAGCTCTACAGGTGTATGTTTGATTATGTGGGGTGAGCGGTTGTGGGTGTGTGTTTGTGTGGTGTGTGTGTGTGTGTGTGTGTGTTCGTGATGTGAGGGTGTGTCATTGTTTGAGAGTCGTGTGTGTGTGTATGTGTAGTGTGTGTGTGTTTTTTGTGTGTGTGTTGTCGTGAGATGTGAGAGAGTGATTGAGGATGAGTGGGGTGTGTGTTGGTGTCGAGAGAGAGTGAGTGTGTGTGGTGTGTGTGAGAGAGATGAGAGTTTTGGTGGTGTGTTCTTCATGTTTGTGAGTGTGTTGAGAGAGAGAGAGTGTTGGTGTGTGTGTGTGGGTTGAGTGTAGTGTGATTGTGTGTTGTTGTGGGTGTGTGTGTTGTGCCTTGTGTGTGTGGGTGAGAGAGTGAGTGTGTGTGTGAGTGAGTGAGTTTGTTGTGGGTCGTGAGAAGAGAGAGGTAAAGTGTGTGTTATGTGTGGTGAGAGACGAGAGAGAAAAAAGTACGTGTGTGTGTGTGTGTTGAGTGAGTGTGAGAAAGTGGGGTGTGTGGGTGTGTGTGAGAGTTGAGAGAGAGATAGTGTGTTTGTGAGTGTGTGTGTGAGTGAGTTGAGAGAAGAAAGTGTGTGTGGGTTGTGCACGTGTGTGTGTGTGTGGTCGTGTGTGTTTTTGTGGTTTTTGTGTGTGGTGAGAGATTTGTGTGTGTTGTTGAGTGTGGAGAGAGAGGGGTGTGGTGTGAGAGAGAGAGAGTGGTGTTGTGTGTTGGTGGTGTGAGAGAGAGAGAGTGTGTGTGTGTGTGTTGAGTGGTGGGAGAGTGTGTGTTGTTTTGGAGAGTGTGTGTGTGATGTGTGTGTAATGTTGAGTGTGGGGGAAGTGATGTTGTGTGTGTGAGTGTGTGTGTTGTGTTGAGTGTGGAGAGAGGTGTGTGGGAGTGGTGGTGTATGGTGTGTGTGGTGTGCGTGCGGGTGCGTGTGGTGTGGGGGGTGCGGTGTGTGTTAGTGTGTGTTGTTGTGTGGGGTCAAGTCAAGTAAAGTCAAGTAAAAATTTTATTTCGATGGTACATTGAAAAGCAATGCATTTGCTTTTTTTTAATTGAGTGTGTGTGTGTGTGTTTTGTTTTGTGTGTGTGTGGGAGGTGTGTTTTGTGTTTTGGGGGCATGTGGGGGAGTGTGTGTGAGTGGAGAGGGGTGTGTGTGATGTGAAGGTGTGATAAAGTGTGTGTAAAGTGGGGTGTGCGTGTGTGTGTGTGTGTTTTGGGGTGTATTTTATTTACTTATTTATTGATTTTATTTTATTTCGAGGATAATGGAATAAGCACTCGTGTGTTTTTTTTCATCCAGTCCCCTGTTTTGGGCCCAGTTTTGTACATTTTGTCATCCGTTCCCACCGGCACACAATGGCCTAACTCTTCCGGAAAGCAGAACGGGTTTTAATGTGTGCACAAGATGTTCTGCGTGCGTTCGCACACGGGACCTCCGGGGTTTATATAGTCTCATCCGAAGGACTTTTGGGGAGAGTGGGGTCTGCACTGATGTTAACTCCAGGGGAAAATTTTCCCCTTGAACGGGAATTGAACCCGGGTGGGCAGATTGCGAGCGCAATGTTCTAACCATTAGGCTACCGTCCCCCCTGTGTGCGAGTGTGTGATGTGAGAGAGAGAGAGAGAGGTGTGTGTGTGTGTGAGAGAGAGAGTGTGTGTTGTGTGTGTGTGTGTGTGAGTTGGATGGTGTGGTGTGTTGGGGTGAGGAAGAGAAAGAGAAGGGGAGGGTATGATAAGTTTTTTATAAACTTCTTAATCAGCTGCCGTGAATTGATGTGTCCTGACCCCGTGGGGAACCTCCTCAGAGAACTTGACAACACAGGAGAAACCCGTTTTCCTTGGATGAGCTATAAACCGAGGCCCCCGTGTGCGAAAGCAGCAGAACATCTTGCGCACAAAGTTAAATCTGTTCCCCTTTTCGAAAGAGTAGGGGATGTGTGCCGTGGGAAAAAGATGCAAAATTTACAAAAAACCCATACACACGGGGGCTGGATTAAAAAAGCACATGAGTGCAAATTCCATTACCCTTGTAACATTTTTTAAAAGCATTTTGAACGCTTTGATTTGTTGGGTTTACAAGATTCGCGCTATATAAATTTCCTACATTATTATTATTTTATTATTAAGCCCGGCACTGCCCCTTCCCCCGAAACGTCCATGGTTTGGAATAGGGGTGGGGGGATAACGGGGGGTGTTGTTGTTGTTGTTGACGGGTCGTTGTTCATTCAATGGGGGAAAACAAGAAGGAAAAAAGGGGAGCAAAAAGATTTTAAACGCTCTGGATCCAATTTTCCCCTGGGGCCACAATCCCCCCGTCAAGAATGTTAATTTAGTTTATTTGTTTAATTTTTGAAAAATGTTTGGTAAGTTGGGTTTTGGGTTGGTGGCGGGTTGGTTGGTTTTGGGGTTTTTGGGTAGGTAGGTGGGTTGGGTTTGGTTGGGCTGGTTGATGTTTAGGTTGGATAGTTGGTGGGTGGTTTGGTTGGTTGTTTGGGTTTGGGTTGGGCTGGGGGGTGGTCGGGTGGATGGGGGTGGTGGGGGGGGGTTGGTTGATGGTTGGTGGGGGGGTTGGGTTTGTCGGGTTTGGGGGTTTTTTTGACTGGGTGGTTTTTTTGGGTTTTGATGGTGGGTTTGGGGGTTTTTTGCCTGTTTACCTTTGTAAGGGTTTGGGACACAAAAAAATGCCAGAGGATCTCGTGTGTATTTGTGTGTGAGTGTGCCAGTTACTACCTAAAATGTTTTTTTCATAAAATCATTGTTTTTTGCCCCTGTTCCTCGACGGGATCGAGGTTTCCCAAGGGAGATTTTTTTCATAGGCCCATGTTTTCTCCATTAAAAGCCGCTTTCCCGATTTCAGGGATCCCGTTGGGAATTAAACCCCTACAATTGTGCGACAGTTAGGAGGTACCCCCCCTGCTCTTTCCCGATTTTCAACTGTCATGGGTTCTTTAATGGCACACAGGTTAGGGGTTTTAGTTCCTTGAAAGAGTTGCATTCAGTTTGGTAGTGTGTTTTTCCTGTGAAAGGGGAAGGACGGGCAAGGCTGGAAATTTTAACCCCTTGCATTTCGGATTCTTAACACAAATTCCCCTGTTTTACATTCTTTATTACTTTGGGGCCCTAAATCGGGTAGGTGTAAACCCGTAATTTATTTGTACGTGTTTGAATGTTTACAAAGAAAAAATCGGGGGTGGTTTTTAAGATAACGTACGAAATTGTACTTATTTTGTGTGTGTGGGGGGGGGGGAAAAAACACTGTGTGAAAAAACCGGCTAATCCGGGGTCGGGTTTAAGAGGGGGGGATAATTTGATCCCGAAAATTGGGATAAGGGGGTTAAGCCAAAACCTCATGGTTTCTTGTTGGGCAGATAAACCTCTAAGCTGTTTGTCATCTTCCTTCTTAAAAAAAAAATTATCGATACTTTTTGACTTTTGGTTGTTGGGGCAGACCCCATGGCCAAGTGATTAGCCATGTGATTCCTCCAGGGGCCATGAAGTTGTGGCTCAAATTCTTTGGGCCCTCGGGGAACAAAGGGGGGGATTTCTACATCTCCCAGGTCAACTTCAAGTGCCACTCCCAGTGTTTAATTCCCTTTGTGTTTTGGGGCACGCAGAACATCAAACAGCACATTAAGGGTGACCCTTCATGTCACTTTAGTGGTTTTGGAAACAAAAACATACCAGCATACACATCCCCCAAAGTCAGAATTGGCTACCCGTGGGGGGCAAAAAGCCCCCTACACAAAAATCTCCCGGGGTGAACCTTGGAGCTCTACGAAAACCAAAAAAAGAGATGGGTATGTTCTCTTTTTTTATTGAGGGTGTGTCTACCTCTTTGGGCCTTGCGTTTATGACCTGACCTGACCCCGCGGGGGTAAAACAGGCCCCCTGGATGGGGGGAGATTGGGGGGGCTTTACGAAAACCCCTCTGCGCGACCAAGAGGCGGGGACGACACTCCATCCCCAAAAAACCCCCCCGGGGGACCGGAGAAGAAGGACCCCGCAAGTGAGAAAGGGGAAGGCCGGAGGCTGATGGTAGGGCGTTGATTGAGAGGGGGGTCTTTTTCTGGGGGGGTTTTTGTTGGTGGTGATGTTGTTGTTGTCTTTTTTGTCTTTCTGTCTTTTTTGATCTTTTTGTTTTGTTTTTTGTTGGTCGTTGTGTGTTTATGTTTTGTTTTGTGTGTTTTTGATTTTTTGTGTGTGTGTGTTGTTTTTGTTTTTTGTTGAGTTTTGTTGTTTTTTGTGTTGATTTTTGTTCGTTTTTTGATTTTTGTTTGTTATTTTTGTTCATTTTTTATCCGTTAATTTTTTTGATCTTTGTTCATTTGTTGATCTTTTGGCAAGTCAAGTCAATCAAGTCAAAAAACACTTTAATCCCCCCATGAAGGGCAATTCCAATACTGACAGCAGATTGATACTTAAAAATATATAAAAGACAAAAAAGCTTTATTTCATATTGGTTTTTTCAATAAAATTCCGAACCCACCCCAAACACCAACACACAGCACCATGTTTTTCAAATTTTAAAATTTCTTGATTTTTTGATCATTTTTTGTCTTTTTTAAAATTTTTTGATTTTTGTTCTTTTGTTGATCTTTTTTAAATTTTTGTTTTTTGTTCTTTTGTTGATCTTTTTTAATTTCTTGTTTTTTGTTCATTTGTTGACTTTGTTTTTCTTATTTTGTTCATTTGTTGATTTTTGTTCATTTTTTTTTCCCCCCGTGGTAACCAGGAGCCTGTCAGTATAAAGAGCCCTCCACCATCTGCAAATTCTGTGCTAGGAATTTCCTCTTTTCTACATCTCTTGTTTCTGCCTTGTTCCTTTTTTTTTGGTCCCCCCTTCTTTTTTGAAATTTTTCTGCCTTCTTTGTCCATTCCCCTGCCTTTTTTTCAGAAAGATTTTAAAATATAACACCCCATGCCAAAGTCGGATGCGCGGGGCCTGACTTGTAGGCGCTTAACGGCGGTACGTTTGCTTTTTTTTTAATGACAACAAATTTGTTGTCTGAATGTTCGAAAAAAGGGAAGAAGATATTTGTTCATTTGTTGATTTTTTTTTCATATGTTGATCTTTGCCCTATGTTACTTTGTTCTATGTTGATCTTTGTGTATTTGTCTTTTGTTGATCTTTTTTCATTTTTGGATCTTTGTCTTATTTGTTATCTTTGTTATATGTTGATCTTTGTTTTTATTGATCTTAGGGGTTGGGGGGGGGGGGAGGGGGGGCAAATGGGGGGTGGGGGGGGGGGGAAGGATGTGCCTTTGTCCCCTATATTGCCCCTTTACCTAAATGAATCCATTGCACCTGACCCACTTTTTCACAGGAGCCATTTTAGGAAGGGGGGAGGCGGGTTTGTCGGTTTTGGATTTTGACGAACTAAAAAAACTAAAAAGCTTTCATTGCCTTGTAGAAGTTCAAGCTGGTTTAGTTTCCTTTTGCTTTTAAAAAAAAAAAAAATGGTTTAAAAAAACCCAGCCCTTATTCTGACCCCTTTTTTCAATGCCAAGTTTTTCAAGTCTCATTTTGTCGTTCCCGGGGGTCTAGCAATTTAGTTTTAAAAAATTTTTATAGAAAGTCCGATTTTTATCTTTTTTTTTTTTTTTTTTTGTATTTAACAGCTTTTGAATTGGTGTTGGGAATTTTTTAGGGAAATAAAAAATTGACCTCCGTGCATGGATCATTATGCGGAGAAGGGGCACTAACAAATGTGAATCCTAAATTAACGGGTGGTAAGTATTATTTGCCAAAATGAAATTTTCATAACAAAATAATTTTATTTTTTTCTTGAACATTATTTTTTCTTTTTTTTTTTAAACTATTTTATCTATCCCTTAAGTTAAGGGGGAGAGACCCCTCTTTTCCCCGACCGTGCACTGGCCCCCTTTGTTCTTCTGAACCCAGTAGTGGGGGGGGGGTACGGAGAGAAGGGTTGTAGATGGTTTTACCCCTTAAAGTTCCCGTAGGGAAAAGGGGCAAAGCGTTTAGCTCTTTAGAGTGATGTGGTGGTGGGGTTTGGGGATGGGTTCAGGAACAATCGTGGGCCCCGGAGAAGACCAAAAAGAACAGGAGAACAAAGTGTACAGGGGTAGTGGTGGTCGGATTTTTAGAGGGGGGGAAAAACCCTGAATTTATTCAAGGAAAACAAAACAGGGGGGGGGGGAGCCTTGTGGTTTACAGCGTTTTCTTTAGCCCGGGGTTCGAGCCACCTCGGAGACCCCTTTTTAGGGGGTTTTCCCCCGGAGGTTTTTTCATCACTGCTGCTCCAAGACCCAAGTCCCCGGATTTGACATAAACTGAGGTCCCCCTGTGCAAAAAACAGAGAGAAAATCTTGCGCATGTTGAAACCCGAAGAGTCAGCCCTTGCGAAGCGGGGAGTGGATGAAACTTTACAAAATTGATGACTTTTGTATTGTGTTTTAAAAATCTTCCCGAAGTCCGAATGCGGTACCCTTGAGGGGGGGGGGTCAGTGGTGGCATACGCAAAAACTCATGTTGGGAAAACCCATGAGCTCCCGCCAAGGAACAAAAGAAAAACAAAAAACAATACAAAAATTTTTGAAAATTTTACGACTTGGTTAGTTATTCAGAAATGTTTGGGGAAAGTGTGTAGACAGTGATTTGCAGTACAGTTGATGATCTGCTGAAGATTGTTATGACTGAAAATACACTTTGACAATGCAGTGCTACCCAAAGCAACTCAGTTGTTATCTTTTTGCTATTTTATCCCGAAGTTTTAAGCAGGGGAGGAGACGGGGTAGCTCATGGTCGGAGACCCCGCTTTCCCCCCAGCCCAAATTAAGCAGCGTCGAGGGTGGTTCCAGTTTGGGGTGCAGTTTGCGCACCCTTGGGGTTTCGACAGTTCCCCCCGCGTAAATGGGTACCTGCCCTCTTTAGGGCGGAAGGTAAAACAGCGGGGGGGAGGGGATGGGCCGTCAATTGCTGGCCCCTAGGAAGTGAGGTCTCTGACACTTTCATCCCTCACCTTATAGGTTATGGGACAACTTAATAAGGTCGCATTTTCAAAAAAACGCACCATTGGTAAACCTCGGGCTCTAGCCAAGGAACAAAAGAAAAATAAAAGGTTACTTTTTGGTCACTGTCTGTCTCACTGAGGCATCACTATGCTAGTGTTTGGGCCCCTGTTTTGGTCTGTGACGTATGTACCTGATGGGATGGGCAGCCCGTGGTCAGAGGTTTTACTCGATTTTTGGCCCCGGATCGAGCCACCCTGAGGGGGACCCGTTTAGGGAATTTTGCCCGGTTTTTTAACCTCAATCTGACTTCACTTCCCCCCCCCCCCAAAATCCTTCGGGTGAGACTGTAAAGGAGGTCTCTGTGCATTGCCGCAGGACATCTTGCACAACATTTAAAAAAACCCGGTTTCCCTTTTTGGAAAAGTAGGCCACATGCCAAATTGGGAAAGGTTGATGAAAAATTTTAAAGGGGGGAAAAAAACCAAACCCAAAAGACACCTCCCCAAAAATCAGACTACCACTACCTTTAGTATGGGAAAAAGGTTGCATGAAAATCTCATATTTGGGATCCTCGGAACTTAGCCAAGAAGGAGGGGGGCGAGGGGGAGGGGGAAAAAATAAGAAAAAAGTAAACGCTTAAAAAAAGTGTGTCTGCAGCATTGGGAAAAATCCGGGCCCCTGCTGACTTCATGTGAAATTTCATGAAAAAGTGAAGTTAATGGGAAAATGGGTATTTGCAACTTTGGGAAAAAACCGTCCCTGCTGACTTAATGTGAACGATGAAAATGGAATGTTAATGTAAAATGTCTGCCACAGCATTGGGAAAATCCCCTCTCTCTGACTTAAAGTGCGGCAAAAAAAAATGTGAGATGAAAAAGTGTGTTTTACAGCATTGGCAAAATCCGCTCCCGCTAGCCAAGGAACGGAGAGAGATGGGCCCAAGGAGGAAAATGAAGGGGAGAAAGATGAAGCCAAAAAATCCCCCCCTAAAAAAAATGGGGAAAACGAAAATATCCTTGTCGGCTGAGTGAGGGTTTTTCGGTGTTTCCATGTTGTGGGTTTTTGGGTTTTTGTTGTGGTAGGGGGTTTGTTTTGGGGTGGTGATTTTTGGGTTTTTGTGGTTTTTATTGTTTGAAATACAAGATTTTAATTTTTTGATGTGGATTGTTGGACATTATAAAATGATGCATTTTTTTTGGGTTGTTTTTTTACATTTGTGTTAAAAAAAAAACACACTAAAGTACCAACACGTACACACAAACATGCACAACAAAACAACACAAAATACACCACACATACCTGCATCCCTGAATTTGGAATGCGGCTACCTTATGTTGGTGAAAATTGCATATTCCCCAAAAAAATAATTCAGAGCTGTATTTTTCCCAAAGTGATATTTTGCAGAGAGTGGGGTGGGGGGGGGGGGGGGGGGGGGGGGGGGGGGGGGGGGGGGGGGGGGGGGGGGGGGGGGGGGGGGGGGGGGGGGGGGGGGGGGGGGGGGGGGGGGGGGGGGGGGGGGGGGGGGGAAAAAGGGGGGGAAGGGGGGGGGGGGGGGGGGGGGGGGGGGGGGGGGGGGGAAAGGGGGGGGGGGGGGGGGGGGGGGGGGGGGGGGGGGGGGTTTGGGGGGGGGGGGGGGGGGGGGGGGGGGGGGGGGGGGGGGGGGGTGGGAAAAAGGGGGGGGGGGGGGGGGGGGGTGGGGGGGGGGGGGGGGGGGGGAAGGGGGGGGGGGTTGGGGGGGGGGGGGTGGGGGGGGGGGGGGGGGGGGGGGGGGGGGGGGGGGGGGGGGGGGGGGGGGGGGGGGGGGGGGGGGGGGGGGGGGGGGGGGGGGGGGTTTTTTGGGGGTGAGTGAGGGGTGGGGGG
>JAQIHA010000824.1:5000-13048 GCA_028751875.1 Rapana venosa
ATCAAAGATATATGGCCACTTATCAAAAGACAGCATCAAAGTAGCACATATCTATCTGCTATTGTCTTTTATTTTGGAAGAGCAGACTCTGAATTAATTGTACAATTTTTTTCGTTTCAATGGCATTAAAAATGGTGGTGGAAAGAAAATCACATGAATTTCATACTAATTTGTTGCATAATGACACATACATAAGCATTTGATAGAACAATCGTGGTGTTTACCTAAATCAAAAGCAATGGCTCAGATTGCTAATTATGCTGCATAATGAAGGGCTGACATACATCTTCATTCACACACACACACACTCACGAGTGCGCGCATGCACTGCACACACAGTCACAACACATTATGATGTTATCTAGACTGATGTATATCTTTCATGTAACCACACACATATAAACACATACACATACGTGTGCAACGCACGCATCGCACCATATGCTCACAAAATTCACATGAAACACATGCAATGCTCGATGAGTCACTGTGACATTGAGATGAGGGTGACGTTCACTGTAATTTGGTGACCAGGATTTGTAGAAAAGGGGAACAGCACTTGACCCATACCAGGTAGCTAAAAGTCAGCAGTAACAGCAACGAACACAGGCAACTACAGACACTCATACATACACACACGTACACACATTACACACACATGTAACACTAGCATACCTTCCCCCCCCTCCCCACCCCCCACCCCCCAACACTACACACCTGGACTTTCAGGAAAAGGGAAAGTACTGTACATATGCTCTGAGTCTACTGCAATCAACACATCATCCTAAAAAAACATTCTCACATCGAGTAGGTCGACAAGTGAGATACAGTTCACTATCTGCTACTGCCACGTTTAATGGCTATGACAGCATTGACAGCTTACGGTGCTCCAGCACTGCTTGACAGCCTATGGGACAGTGGCAATTCAGAGATGCTATCTACCCATTCTACGCACACGACTTCAGAGGACCAACACCCTCCACACACAGCTCCACTACGCAATAACCATCGAACTCACGAGACTCTCTCTCTCTCATAGCCAACTCCCATAGTTCCAGGGCAAGGAAGGTCTGTAGCTGTCACCATACACTTGTCCCCTATACTGATGTGACCACCTTGGTAACACTCATAGGTATGCTGCTGAAACACTGAAACAAAATGGTATGCGCCCCAGCTGCCCATCTCCTTTTGCACATCTTTTTCCCTGGTGTCATCCACACTTGCAACCCATGGTCCTGTCATACAACAGAACGTTGAAGAACCTCCATCATTGAGCCAGGTATGGGCAGGGTAGCTGGTTGTTCCATCATGAGCAGGAGGGCATCAGTCACTTGTGGCTATGCAGCCCATGTATTCCATGTCGTCTTCGTCTTCCAGAGAAGGACACACAGTCACTCCCTGTCAATGCATGGAAGGCTGGCAAGGCTTTGGAGTACTTTGGACCAAGTTGGGTAGCAGTTGTGTGGGATGTTTGGAATTTGATTTAAAGTATTTTCCAACTCTATCTCATGAACGTGGTTACCAGTTGGATGGGTGACCGTTTGCGCGCCTTGGCTTCAGTACAGTCCCCCAGTTCACCCAGCTGTAAATGGGTACCTTCCTCTTTAGGGTCAGGGAAGGTAAAGCAGCGAGGGAGAGGAGATGGGCGCCGCCCTCAATATGATGGCCCCTAGAGAAGTGAGGTCTCTGACTCCTCGCTCTCCTACGACCTTATAGGTTATGGGACTCCTTTACCTTTACTGTTTTTATCTCATGAACTGCAGTTAACTGAACCCAGGCTCAACAAAGAGAAATGTTGTAATTATATAAACTGTATATTGTCTTGAATGTGGTTTGTGGATTGTAAACGTCAGTGAAGAGAAATTCTGTAATTATATAAACTGTATATTGTCTTTAAGAACCTTTTTTTTCCATTAGTAAAGATGTCTAAGAGCATTTATGATGTGATGTGAAGTAAAGATGTCATACAGTAAAACACCACACCCCCAAAAAAAAAACAACAAACAAACAAACAAAATTGGACACAGGCAACAGCAAGTGCAACTAAGTCATTTATCCATTGTCCTGATGAAGACTTTCCGCAAGGCCTCTGTGATACAGTCATCCACATGTAGCGTTAGGGGAGTGTCTGCTTCCTCAGGGCTACAAGGTTCTAGTCTGCTGGTGTCTTTGCTGGATGAGCACAGGGTTTTTCTTGGCGCTTGTACATATAAGGATCTTGTCATGGACTTGTGCTCTGCCCCAAATGAGTCTCTGTGAGGAACCTGTACAGTTCATTTTTGTTCAACCTGCAGAAAATGTTGCCAGTCTCTGGAATCTGTGCTGAAGCCATAACCCTTCTTCAAGTACCAGAACCTGGCTTTTTTCCATGTAGCAGACTTTAAGCTGTCAGACCTAATGGCTAAAGACATCAAAAGCAATGAAAACCCGTGATACTGAATCAAGCTGGCACATAATGTATGGAAGACAGATGGCATCCACATATGCTGAAAGGTAGTTGTCAGCTTTGGTGATGGCATTTAGATGAGAGCAGCACCATCAACAAGCCTTTGGCGTCTACTTGTGAACTCTGTCAGGATAAGGACGTGGACAAGGAAGATTTCATGAAGGATATTTTGTGCAAAGTCAGAAGGTGTCTTAAACTAGATAGTTCTGCTTTCAGTGACATCATCCAGTACATCCTCAGGAATGGATGTAAAGTTGACAGCAACTGCAGCAAAGTTGACAGCAACTGCAGCAAGGATCTCATCAGAAAGTGAAGCTGAACAACTGTTAGCAAGTGGTGTTTCTGGGCCTGAAGACAAGAGGTCCACAGCTTTGGCACCTGATCTAAACTGACCAAGTGCAGGTCAAGTCAAGTCAAGTCAAAAACACTTTAATCAGCCCAATGAAGGGCAATTACGAAACTGACAGCACACTGACGAATCATAATCTCGAAAGACACAAGAAAGCTACATTTCATATTGTATAAACATTCCAAACTTCAAACAAAAAAATAACAAACACATGCACGAACCATGCACGCACAGAGTTCCATTTGTAACTGACAAGATAGGTACATAAAAACACTGCAGTCACACACACACAGAGTTTTAGATGAACAAGATAGGCACACACACACACACACACACACACACACACACACACACACACAACACACACACACACACACACACAGAGTTTTAGATGAACAAGATAGGCACACACAACCACACACACACACACACACACACACACACACACACACACACACACACACACACACAACACACACACACACACAGAGTTTTAGATGAACAAGATAGCCACACACACACACCACACACACACACACACACACACACACACACCACACACACACACACAGAATTTTAGATGAAACAAGATAGGCACAATATGAAAACACTGCACACACACAAAAACACACACACACACACACACACACACCCGCACGCACGCACGCACTCACCCCCACCCCCCACACACACACACACATATGAAGGCATGTACTGGTAGCCATTAGTCGGAGGTATCTCATTACAAAGATCTGCAGAGAGTGTTGGGAAAAAATAAAAGCAATCAGAAATAGAATAAACTTACCACAGTGTTCCATTAGATTAGAAAACTCAGCCCTTCTATCATATTTTGAAAAAGCTGAAGTTTTTGTAGAAATGTTTTGCAAACAGTTTGTAAAAACTGGCTGTCAGAAAAAAAGAAAAATATAGAGATAAAACAGGAGTTGAGCATCAGACATAACACTCCAAATCTTGATACTGAACAAAACCATTACGTTAACGCACCCCTTATGTTAGAGGAGGTAAAAGCCTGTATTCAATAATCTCTGTGATAAGAAAACAGCAGTAGGTCTTGATGGAGTTTCTATTGAAATTACGTCATCTTCCACCTAGTTGGGTCAAGTTTTTATATCTCTTTTTCCAAAAGTGCTGGAATGAAGGTCAGCTCCTACTCATTTGGAAACAGTCTATCATTGTACCAGTTAATAAACAACGAAAGCCTAGAACCGATAAAAACAGTTACAGACCTATTGCTCTTACATCTCATACATGCAAACTCATGGAAAGAATTATTTTAAGAGGGCTTATTCATTTTTGTGAAAAATATAAAATCATTCCTGTGAATCAAGCTGGATTCAGGAAAGGTCGATCAGCAATTGAACATTGAGTAAAACTCACAACACAAGTTAAGCAACAGTTTGCCAGATGTAAAGGCATTCTTGCAACGTTTTTTATTTGACGTAAGAAAAGCATATAAACAAGTATGGCATAATCAACTTTTACATAAATTAAAAACTGTTGGAATTTTAGGTTGTATGTTTAATGTCATCGAACATTTTCTGGCATATATATCTATTCAGGCAAGAAAAGAAGGTACATATTCAAATGCAAGAACTCTGGATATGGGTGTGCCCCAGGATCAGTAATGTGCTCCTATTTTATTTAATATTACAAATAGCTGATTTACCAAAAATGTTGTCAAAATATTCAGTTTTAGTTCAGTATGCGGATGACATCTGCTTATGGATGTACGTGACATTAAAACGAAAAACTCCACTCCGAACTTTAAACTACATTTAAACACTTACCAGTGTGAACTGAGTAAAATCAGCTCATTTTATGACAGAAAATGGGCTTAGTTTGTCGCTTGAAAAAACAAACATGACGCTTTTTAATTTAGGTTATGACCCAGAGAAACTTCCTTCTTTACTATAGATGACATGAAATACTATACACTTAACATGTTAAATTTCTGGGCGTTATTCTGACTTCTAAATTATCTTGGTGTAAATCATATAAACTATATACTGAATAAAGCAAGAAAGAGTTTAAATTTTTTTAACATTGTGTGCAGACAACCCCGGGGGCAGATACAAAATCACTTATATCTTTAGCTACTTCTTTAGTGCACTCAAGACTAATGTATGGGCAAGAGGTGTTTTTCAGCGCACCACCATACTTGTTAAATCAATTGCAAGCTTAGACAGTAAAGCACTCAAATTATCTCTTGGAGTTCCTTTCCACGCCTCTACTTTAGGTACAAGGGAAAAGCAGGAGTGCTACCTCTTGAGAACACAGGGAATTCTGCGCTGCAAAGTATGTTTTGAGATGTTATTCAAACGAAAACTTCTCCCAAAAAGAAGTTAGTTTTAAGGTCAGACATAGACTTTGTTAAACAAGCAAGGTCACTGGTATCACTAACATCTATCTATACAGGACGTTGTTTACTTCCCATACATTCAAAGCTTCTAAATTTCATGAACACGCTCTTGCAGTTATTACACCTTTTCAGACACCCCTGAATGGGAAATGAATAAGGCAATATTTGACATATGTCACACAGTCTATCCAAAACGATTACCTAACATCCTTGCCAGCTCAGTGAATTCGCACACTGACACTCACTATTCAGACCACTTAAGAATATGCACAGATGGATCAAAACTTGATAACGAACAGGTAGGTGCAGCTTTTGTTATACCAGCTTTTAATATTGAGAAAAAATACCATATTACTAGTGGCGATTCTATCTTTACTGCAGAGCTCTTTGCAATACTAGTGGCTCTCATTTGTCTTGTTTCATTACCTCAGAAATATTTAAATATCGTATTATGTCTTGACTCTAAATCTGTGTTTTGTGCGTTAAATTCCTTAAATCAAAATACTCCACTAGAAATGATTACTAAAATCAAACATGTTGTTCATCTACTAGCCCAGAATGGCACTGGCGTTACTTTTTGCTGGGTGCCTTCTCACTGTGGGATCATTCCTAATGAATGGGTCCATAGAGCTGCGCGACGAGGAGCACGCAATGTTGAAGGATCACTGTTAGTTAATATCCCCCTCGACCTGCATGAGGGCTATGAACTTTTAAAGCATATATCCTATGATAAGGCAATTGAAAGGCTGCAAAGTTCAAATTGTTATTACTCTGAAAATTGTCTAAATGTGACCTACAAGACATTAAACCTCTCTACACAAAGCCGTCTCAGTCTGTTTCCAGACAAATCTCAAGCTTGGTTTACAGATCCCGTTTAAATACCCTTTGCATAAAATATTGTAAGAACATTCAGTGCATGTGTGGAAAACAAATTAGTGTGAGACATCTGATAACTGGTTGTCCTAGTATCAAAGAAATTATTTCTATTACACTGAAAGATCCATTCCTATTAGAATCACCTGTAACCCTTAAAAGTGTCCTAAACAATGGTATACTTCTCTGCAGAATTTCTAAAATTAATGCCTCCTACATAGTGCAGTTGGTATCTTCCTGTGATTGATCATTCTGTTTTAAAGTCAGTCATTTAAGACTTGTTCTGCATACCTCTCCAATTGCCTTTTCTTGCACCTTGCGCACATATCTACATTATTTTGTGTAAACATAGTCATAGTCCAAATCCTTCTGCATGTTATAGTTCCATTGTTAGTTAATTGCGGAGTTTTATTCTACTTGTAATTATTGACTGTACATTTTGAAAAATATGGTTGATTTTTCACCCCTGTAGTCAAACATCATACTAAAAGTGAAGTGTTTTCTCCCTCAGATCTCCTTAGCAGTTTGTTTCATTGGCTGGTAAATCGGTGTGCTGGCGCAAAGCTGGGGCAAGCGGGTTGCGCAGGCACACACCCCACATGCACGCGCACAGACATACACACACGGGCGGGCACGCACACACACACACACGCACGCAGCACGCACGCACACAATAAGTTTACTAGCTTCCTTTTTGCTGACTTAAAGAAAGCATTTGATGTGATCAACCATTCTTTGTTATTGCGCAAATTAGAATTGTACAAACTGCCACCTGAAGTTATCCAACTACTAGAAAATTTTCTGTCTAATAGGCAGCAGCTTGTATCTGTAAATAATCAAACATCAGAACTACTACCCATTAGATATGGGGTACCACAAGGCTCAGTATTGGGTCCACTCTTGTTTTCAGTCTATGTAAATGATTTACCCTGTTTTATTAAATGTAGCTGTGAAATGTTTGCTGACGATACCACTCTCTTTTGTAGTGATTCAGACTCCAGCAGATTAACTCGCAAACATCAATGTAGTATTGACCAGACTGATTATTTGGACTCAATTAAACCATATGTCCTTAAATGCACAAGAAACAAAGTGCATGTAGTATCAGCAAGACAGAAAAGGCAAAAAACCTCTGTTATTGGATAAGAAATAGTTGAAGATTAAGAAGTTGACTCTCATAAACTATTTAGGTATTACCATTGACAAAATATTACTTGGACTGATCACAAAATGTCACTAGGTAAATGCCTAGCTCACAAGCTACTTCAATTATCCAAAATAAACACTTTCTAAATAATCACTCTTGAAAACATTTTTTTTTGCGGTCATATTTTACCAATCATTGACTATGTGTCAACTATTTGGGATACCTGCAGTAGAACAAACTTGAAATTCATTCATCGTTTATTATAAAAGAGCAGTAAAACTTGTATTGCTAAAAACAAGCACCTGACAATTGAGGATTATAAGCAAATAAACGTCCTGACATTTCAAAACCGACTTTTATTCAATAAAGCTGTGTTTATGCAAACAGTTGTTAATCAAAATGCCCCTCCGAAGTTACCAAAGCTTTCAAAGTTAACCAACATAGACACAACCATTCCCTAACATTTCCAAGACCAAGAAATAACCTATATAAATCGAGCCTCTTGTATTCAGGCAGTGACCTATGGAATAAACTCCCCACAAATTTGAAATGTGCTAAAAGCAAAGATCAGTATAATTAAAAACTATTTTTTTTTTTTTTATTCTTTTATATGGAGGATATGGAATAAGCACTTATGTGGGTTTTTTTTTTACATCCAGTCCTGTGTGTATGTGGTTTTGTATATTTTGTCATCCGTTCCCATCGGCACACAATGGCCTACTCTTACAAAAAGTGGAACAGTATTTAAACGTGTGCCCAAGATGTTCTATAAAACACATGTAAAAAGATATTTCATTAATAAAAAATTCCCGAAAAAGACTTGTAAACTTAAGAGGAGTATAAGTGTCACCGA
>JAQIHA010000825.1:0-7500 GCA_028751875.1 Rapana venosa
TGTGTGTTTCTTTCTGTCTGCGTGTCTGTCGGTTTGTCTGTCTGTCTGTCTGTCGGTGTCTGTCTGTCTGTCTGTCGGTATCTGTTGTTGTTGTCGTTGTGCCGCACTTTTTTTCTTTCTTCTCGTTTTTTTTTTCTTATTTTTAAATTCTTTTGCCTTTCCTCTCCTGTCCCGTCCATTCGCTCATCTTTTCCCTGGATCTGCATGTGTGCGTCTGTGTGTCTGTCTCTCTGTGTCTGTCTGTCTGTCTGCTCGACCTACTCTTTTTGTCTTTGCTGTTCTAGGCCCTATCTCTTCGTATTTTTTTCCCTTTTTCTTCCTAATTTCTGTGCGCTTTTCTGTCCAGTCCATTTGATTATCTTCTTGTTTGTCCTGTGTATGTTTGTCTGTGCGCGTCTGTGTGTTCTTGTCTCTGTGGTTCTGTCTTTCTTTCTTGTCTTCTATCTGTTTGTTTGTTACTTGCTGTTCTGTCCATTGCTGTCTTCCTGTTCTCCTCTTCTTGCGCTCTCTTGTCTCTGTCTCTTTGTCCCGCTATCTCTGTCTCTCTCTCTCTTGCCTTTTCCCTCTTTTTCTTGTCTCTGTCTTTTCTTCTCTCTTCTCTTGAATTTGTTTGTGCATATGTTTTTTATGCATTCGTGTTCATTGTCTTCATTATTTCTTTCACTGATAGTGTGCTTTGGTCTTGTTATGTTTCCGTTTTTGCCACTCTGTGGCATTGTCAATTTCTCCTACGCCAACCATGTTAATGGCCTAAGGCCGGATTCATTATTTTTTTATCTTTCTCTCTTCATCTCTCTCTCTCTCTCTCTCTCCTCTTCTCTCTCTCTTTCTTCTTGTCTTTCTCTCTCTCTCTCTGTCTCTCTTCTCTCTCTCTCTCTCTCTCTCTCTCTCTCTCTCTCCTCTATGCTCTCTCCTGTCCCTAAGTCCATTCTTCTTTTCGTTGTATGTTGCTATACCTGATCATATCAACGCAAACAGACACCCCCCCCACCCCCCAAAGGAAAACCACAAATACATACACTCATATATACAACAACAATAACGATAAAGAACGAAAGATCCATCTGCAAAATATAAACAGTTTCAACAAATCCATATAGATATCGCTACTTCAGACAGCTTATATATTTTATATGACATTTATCAGGCTCAAGACCACACTTGTTTGCATTTGTACCTAAGTGTGCATGAAATGTTTTGGCATGTTAATACCGAATACAACAGTTACAGCAAATTTTCAGAAACCATCACATTCTGATGATGAGGTGGTTTTCATTATTTTGCAATAATAAAAAATCCCAAACAATATATCTTTAGCAAGCCACAGCATGTAGATCCACCCTATCTGCCAACCATACAGTCTGCTTCTCTCTGCGTCAGAACACAGTGAACGATACGTTATGAGTGGACAGTAAAGTTACCGCTAACAAGCTGATATCGCACAGACACATACAGGCGATACATTCGGCGACGTTTCACCTTCACAAAGTACTGTAAACATCATCTTCTTCTTTTTTCATTGAAAGCTAAGATAGCAGCTATTGTCTTCCATGTGAGCGAAAATGCGTTGCGCTGCCTGGTGAACACTTGCCGGGTCAGGTCCAGCCTATCCAACCTCAGTGAAGGAGAGAATCTTTGTTAAAAGTCTTTCTGCAAAAACGTGGGAGAATGGACCAACATGGCAGAAAATAGACAAAGAAGGAGGTGAGACAGAAAAGGAACAAGGCAGGAACAAAGAGAGGGATAGAAAAGAGAGACCTGCTAGCACAGATTTTCCAGAAGGCGGGGATGCTGTTTATACTGACAGATCCCCTGGCATCCTCACCCTACAGGGGATAATGCTACTGAAAACAGCAGTTACAGCTAATTGTCAAAAACCATCACCTTCACAGTTTTTTTAAAGCTTTTTGCAGATGATTAGTCCTTTTTCATTGTTTCACAATACTTTAAAAAAAGCAATATTTTTTTGGCGGTAACAGCATGTACACCCCCTATCTGGCGACCATACTGTCTGCTTCTCTTTAAATCTCGACTGGTCCTAAGAAAGAAAAAATCTGAACACATCACTCCTCTTCTGCGATCTCTTCACTGGCTGCCAGTCTCACAAAGACTGAAGTATAAGATCGAATACCCTCTGTTTCAAATGTCTCCACAAATCTGCACCATCTTATCTTTGTAACTGTCTTCACCTGTACACTCCATCCCGTTCCCTTCGTTCAGCCGCAGATACTTTGTGCTTTCGAACACCCAGATTCAAACAAACCACTGTTGGCTGTCGCTCTTTCTCTATTTTTGGTCCGTCCACCTGGAATGACCTCCCTCTTTCACTTCGCCAAAAGCCTTCATTTGATACCTTCAAATCCAGCCTCAAAACACACTTATTTCCTACCTGACACTTTCCCCTC
Source organism: Rapana venosa (assembly GCA_028751875.1). NCBI lineage: Eukaryota > Metazoa > Mollusca > Gastropoda > Neogastropoda > Muricidae > Rapana > Rapana venosa. The sequence continues at coordinate 2,406 of JAQIHA010000825.1, forward strand.
AATATCTGTCTCTACTTTTCAACAGCATCCTTCTTCTCCTAATGTGTTCGCGGGTGTGTGTGTGTGTGTGTGTGTGTGTGTGTGTGTGTGTGTGTGTGTGGTGTGTGTGTGTGTGTGCATGCACGTAAGCGTGGATAAATTTGAAATATGTTATCTATTATATTTGAGGAAAGTTGCATGCGCGCAAATGATTTGAGTGCAAGCGCTTCGATTTGTTTATTTTACAAGATTCAGCGCTATATAAATTCCATATATTATTATTATATTATTATAAATCAGAGCAGAACTTATGAAAGGACAATAACATTACCGTTAACAAGCTTATCTTTCGCAGACACTTACAGAGTATTCCGCGATACATTCGGCGACGATTCCTAACTTGAAAGAAGAGGGCCGGCCACACACACGTGATGTAACTGGCGCCACGCAATTGCCAAATGATTATCTCCACATGCAAAAACAACCGAGTATGGATTCACTATTACTGATTCTTTATTCTTTTTCATTTTTTCAGCTGGTAATTTGATTTTTGTTGTGACTGTGATTATTCTCATCCTGCCGTGATGTCTGTTGCAGCCTGTATTTTTGTAGGGGTTTTATTTTTTATTTTTACTGTTGGCATCTCTTTTGTTTTTCAAAGTTAATTTGCAGCTCCTGCTGTTGTTTAATAACATGGTGTAGATTTAGCTCTAGAAGCAGAGAAGAAAAGTGTTGGTCTTTTTTGTTGTTGCCTGTTTGGTTTCTTCTTCTTTTTTTCTGTCAAACGCTCAGGTATGAACTATTCTTCCCTATCACATGAGCGAAAGAGCGCTACATTACTGTAAGTGCCTAGTGCGTGAGGCCCAGTGTATCTAAGTTTGATGTGGGAGAAAATCATGATATTTAAGTCTTTGTGGAAAATAGGCAGGAGAGTGGACCATCAAGGCATAAAAATAACAAACAAAAAGAAGTTATAGGAGGAAATGGAAAAAGGCAGAAACCAAGAGAGGGATAGAAAAGAGGGAATTCCTTGCGCCCAAATTTCAGAAAGCGGGGATGCTATTTACATTGACAGGCCCCCAGCATTCCCACAGAAGATAATGATACTGAAAACAGCATACCAGAAACAGTCATATTAATTGTGTATCGATTTTTGCCAATCATAAGTTCTTTTTCATCATTCTGCAATACCCCCAATATCTCTTTTGCAGCATAAAGATCCCCACCCTCCTCCCTCACCTAATCTTCTCTCAGCATCAGAACAGATCGAACAGTTTATGAGTGGACAATAAAGTGACCACTAACAAGCTTATCTTTCGCAGACACAGAGTATTCAGCGATACATTCGGCGACGATTCCTAACTTGAAAAAGAGCTGGCCATAACCATGATATAACTGGCGCCACGCAATTGCCAAATGATTATCTTCACAGGCAAAAGAACAAAAGTATGGATTCACTAGTACTGGCTCTTTATTTTTTGGGTCAAACTCTTTTATTCAGGGTTTTTTTTTACATTGCACAGATATAAGGATACAAAACATATAAACATATTTTTGAGAGAGAGAGAGAGAGAGAGGAGAGAGAGAGAGAGAGAGAGAGAGAGAGAGAGAGAGAGAGAGAGGGAGGGAGAGATTTTTAAAATTCTTTTATTCTTTTATATCAAGGATAATGGAATAAGCACTCCTGTGCTTTTTTACATCCAGTCCCCATGTGTATGCGGTTTTGTAAATTTTGTCATCTGTTCCCACCGGCACACAATGGCCTACTCTTTCGAAAAGCGGAACAGGATTTAACGTGTGCGCAAGATGTTCTGCATGCGTTTGCACACGGGGCTTCGGTTTTTAGTCTCATCCGAAGGACATGATCGGTTGCTATACATTCTGTGCACTAAAACAGAATCAGGTTTGTCTGTGTTTCTACTTTATTCTATTTCTTTTTTTTCAGCGGGTAATTTGGTCTTTGCTGCATCTGCAGTCATTCTGATCCCACCACGACGTCTAGGAAGCCTTGGTTGTTTGTTGTTGTTGTTGTTGGGTTGTTGTTTTTATGGAGGGGGCGTTTGGTTTTGGTTTGGTTGTTTTTTTTTTTTTTTTACTGTAGGCATCTCTTATACTTTTCGATTTTAATTTGCAGCTCCTGCTGTTGTTCAATAACAGGGTTCAGATTTACTTTTTTATGAAGGATAAAGATAAGTGTTTGGTTCTTTTTGTTTGTTGTCACTTTACTTGCTTCATCTCGATGCCTTTCATATGAGCAAAAGTGTGTTGCGCTGTCTTTGAACACCTGGCAGATAAGGAGAAGTGCATCTGACTTTGGTGTGGGAGAGAACTGTTATCTGTTAAGTCTTTCTGGAAGAAAAGCCAGTACAATGGACCGCGAAGGCAGAAAATAGACAAGAAAGGAGAGGACAGGAAGGAAAGGAACAAAGCAGAAACAAAGAGAGGGATAGAAAAGAGGGAACTCCTAGGACAGAATTTTTTTTCAGAAGATGGAGATGCTATTTATACTGACAGGCTTGTGGTATCTCCCACAAGGGATAATCATGGTAAAACAACAGTAATAACTTATTGTGAAAAACAACATCACATTGAGTGTTGTTTAGTGCCTTTTGTGGACAACTAACAATGACAATGACAAAATCTTTTATTTCGAGGATAATGAATAAGCACTCATGTGCTATTTTACATCCAGTCCCCGCCCTTAAGGATTATAAGAGAGAGAGAGAGACAGACAAAAGGAGAGATAGAGTGTGTGTGTGTGTGTGTGTGTGTGTGTGTGGTGTGTGTGTGTGTGTGTGTGTGTGTGTGTGTGTGTGTGTGTGTGTTGGGTGGAATTGAACCTAAGAGTGTTCGAGTTTTTTGTCCACCTGCTGTTTATAAACCCCACATACAGACACCCCTACCTGGCCACCCCTACCGCCTACTTCTCTCTCTCTATGTCAGAACTGAGTTAACAGCGTTTATGAGTGGACATTTAACATTCACATTACAGCTAGCAAGCTTATCTGTCGCAGACGCTTACAGAGTTGTTGGCGATACATTCGGCGACGATTCCTGCCTAAACTCGAAAGAGGGCAAGCCAAAAACATGATCAAACTGCTGGCCACACAGTTGACAAATAACTTCACAGGCAAGAGAAGAAGAAAAACCCCACGAAGGTTCCACCAGCACCAATTCTTTATTTCATTTTAAAAATATTTTTCAGCTGCTAATTTGATTTTTGCTTAGACTGTGATTATTCTGATCCTGCCATGATTTCCAGGAAGCCAGTTTTTGATTTTGTGTGTGTCTCGTGTTTTTTTGGTTTTTTTGGTTTTTGTTTTTTAATTGTCAGTGCCTCTGTTGCTGTTCAAATTTAATTTGTAACTCCCTGCTGATCTTTAATACCAGAGTGCAGATTTTTTTTTGAAGCAGGAAAGAAAAACTGTGGGGTCTCTTTGTTGTTGTTGTTGTTGTTGTTACATTATGATGTGCTTTCTGGTGATAGTTTCAACGTAGAGTTATTTGCATGGGATGACAACAGTTTGTGCAGTGCAGGGGGTTTAATGCATTTTGTTTTTAATCTTTTGGTGAATTACAAGTCAGAGTTACAAGAGATCGTGTTGGAAACTGTTTTTATCTGTCTCTTTGTTTTTGTCTATGTCTCTCTCTCTGTCTCTGTGTGTGTCTCTTTGTCTCTATCTCTGTCTGTTTATCTATTTGTTTTGTTCTCTGCCTCTCTCTCTCTCTCTCTCTCTCTCTCTCTCTTCTCTCTCTCTCTCTTCTCTCTCTCTCTCTCTCTCTCTCTCTCTCTCTCTCTCTCTCTTTTCTCTTCTTCCTTTGCACGTGCTACTCAAAGCTACAATATCTACTGATAGACATAATTTATCACGATTTATTTTTCATGTAACCAACAGAAGAAGTAAGATAACTTCATAGAAATGGATCCTTATATTGATGAATACTACATTCAAAACATTGTCGATTATGACGAACGTGAATTGATTTGTGAAATTTCTTTATTATTGCTGATATAATTATCATTTCATATTTATATACATTGATAGTAATGTGTTTATAACACTCATGTCATATGTCCACTCCATACGCCCATCATTCCTTTGTATTGTGGCCTAAGGCCGATGTACAGTAAAAGTTTGAAGTCTGAAGTCTGAAGTCTGAAGTCTCTCTCTCTCTTTCCCTCCTAACCTCTAGCCTTCCCTGTTACGGTTTGCCAATCGGCCTTTTTTGTCTCTGTCTGTATCCATGGCGGTGTCTGTCTCCGTCTGTCTCTGTCTTTCTCCATCCTCCTTAACTCTCTGTCTCTGTCTGTATCTGTCTGTCTGTCTGTCTCTCTCCCTCAATCTCTCCCTCTCCCTCTCTATCTCTCTCTTCCCCTACCCCCCCCCCCCCCTCTCTCTCCCCACTCTCTCTTGTTGTCCCTCTACCACTTTCTTCCTCTTTCTGTTTCTTTCTCTGGCTCTGTCTGTCTCTCCCTCTCTCCTTCTCTCCCTCCTTCTCTCTCTCTCTCTCCCTCCCCTTTCTCTCTCCACCCCTACCCCCCTCTCTGAGTCTCTGTAATGAAGTTGTCGGACTGTGTTCTGGTCACCAGGATTCCCTCCCCATCATTATATGCAAATACATACACTGCCGGCTGTAGTCAGCACTTTCTCTCTCTCCCTGTACCTCTGGAATTCTCTACCCTCATCATAATGGCACGTTGTCAGATGGAATCATCATCACTTCTCTGAAAAATCTAGCAGAAATCGTGAGGATATTGTTTATTGTTTTAGATAATATACGTAGATGTATGTCATCGTCTAAGGCTCAGACATAACGTATTGTCATCTGTCATATGAGCTAGAATGCGTCGCACATAGATGTATGTCATTCGTCTGAGTTCAGACAGCAAGAATATTCTCCTGTCAAATGCATTGCACTGCCGTTAAGCGCCTGCTAACAAGTCAGGTCCGGCACATCCGACTTTGGCGTGATATAGATGTATGACAGAAGAAAGAAAAGAAATCTAATATCGGGGACGGGATAGCTCAGTGTTCAGAGCACTCGCTTTCCCCTAGCCAAGGTTAAGCAGCATCAAGCGTGGTTACCAACTGGATGGGTGACCGTTTGCGCGCCT
>JAQIHA010000826.1:0-13040 GCA_028751875.1 Rapana venosa
TTGCTTGCACGTCTTCACGTTGCTGATGTCCAAAGTGATGACTGTGGTGGCCTGGAACCAAGAGTAGGAGAGGCTTTCTCTTTCTGAGCTGTTGGTTTTCCTTTTCTATCCTCACTCTAGCTGAAAGAAATGTAGGTCTGTGTGTATCTGACCTTGCCTTTTATGTGTTGTACCAACACAATGGGGTGGGGTGTGGTGGGGTGGCACAGCCTAGTGGTTAGAGTGTTGAACTGGTGAATCTGAGAGGTCCAGCTGAAGGACAAACACAAACACGTGTTGCTCCAGGCATTGCACCAGGGGTCCATTGTTAGTTATTGACATGCTGGTGATCTGCAATGAATGGCTTTTTAATACAGAAAACTGATTGTAAATTGGACACTTCCATGAAAAGCTCTCACAGATTGAAATTGTAGACTGCAGAAAGTGGCAAACTGAGAAACTGACCAGTTTCGCATTGTAACAGGTGGTCAGAATGAGGGCGTGGGTGTTTTTAAATGCGTTGTAAAGCAAAAGGAAACACAGCTACTCCTTAATACAAGGTAGAAACATGGTTTTAGTTTTATAATCAATCAAAATCTCAAAATCAACAACCTGACCCCCACCTGCCTAATATGGCCCCTAGCGGAAAAGGGGGTCAGGCCCAAAGGGACTCATTCCATGGTGGAGGTCACATATGCTAAAACAGTCAAGCCATACATCGAACTTCAGAAACTTTTTGCTTTTAAAGCAGTCCTCCTTTTATTTCTAGCGTGGAAAATGCTAACTTTGCCTTGACTGTAAAATATGTTGTTGTCAAGCTAATCAAACTCTTCAAAAGAAAAGTTTCATTTGAAATAAAAGGCATGGATGTAGAATGATCAATAATGATCTTTCATTTTGCAATTTCTTTTACAAAAGTGCTTGGAATAAAAGAAACACAAATTTTCCCATTTTAACCAAAAAACAAAACACCCAAAGCTGAGTCCCTTGATGGAAAGATACAGCTTGTTGTAAACATGTTTGATTAAAAAATCTTTATAACAAAATCACACTGCTTGTTGTAAACATGTTTGATTAAAAAATCTTTATAACAATATCATACTGCTTGTTGTAAACATGTTTGATTAAAAAATCTTTATAACAATATCACACTGCTTGTTGTAAACATGTTGATTAAAAAATCTTTATAACAATATCACACTGCTTGTTGTAAACATGTTTGATTAAAAAATCTTTATAACAATATCATACTGCTTGTTGTAAACATGTGTGATTAAAAATCTTATAAAAATCTATTAAACATTTATTAAAAAATCTTTAACAAAATCATACTGCTTGTTGTAAACATGTTTGATTAAAAAATCTTTATAACAATATCATACTGCTTGTTGTAAACATGTGTGATTAAAAAATCTTTATAACAATATCATACTGCTTGTTGTAAACATGTGTGATTAAAAAATCTTTATAACAATATCACACTGCTTGTTGTAAACATGTTTGATTAAAAAATCTTTATAACAATATCATACTGCTTGTTGTAAACATGTTTGATTAAAAAATTATTATAACAATATCATACTGCTTGTTGTATACATGTTTGATTCAGAAATCTTTATAACAATATCATACTGCTTGTTTTAAACTTGTTTGATTCAGAAATCTTTATAACAATATCATACTGTATGTTTTAAACTTATTTGATTCCGTAATCTTTATAACAATATCATACTGCTTGTTGTAAACATGTTTGATTCAGAAATCTTTATAACAATATCATACTGCTTGTTTTAAACTTGTTTGATTCAGAAATCTTTATAACAATATCATACTGTATGTTTTAAACTTGTTTGATTCCGTAATCTTTATAACAATATCATACTGCTTGTTTTAAACGTGTTTGATTCACAAATCTTTATAACAATATCATAGTGCTTGTTGTATACATGTTTGATTCAGAAATCATTATACCAAAATAATACTGCTTGTTTTAAACATGTTTGATTCAGAAATATTTATAACAATATAATACTGCTTGTTGTATACATGTTTGATTCGGAAATCATTATAACAAAATAATACTGCTTGTTGTAAACATGTTTGATTCGGAATTCTTTACAATATCTTACTGCTTTTTTTTACACATTTTTTGTTTAAAGGGTATTTCGTAAGAAAATTCTCTGTACTGTTTACTGGTTACCCATGAAACCCCCAAGTACAACCTGTGCATGTGGGGGGGGAAAACCCCCAATAGAAAAAACCCCAAAACAATGGGACTTGGAGAGGAGTTTGGGCCAAAAGGAATTTTCCCTAAGCCCACGAAAAAAAATCCCAAAAAGAAAAAATGAAAAGCCAAAATGATCCCGGGAGGGTTTAAAGGCCCGGGTTCCCAACGACCGCGTTTTTCCAAATTGATCAACACCAGGGGGGAAGTGAAAAGGGTCAGCTATTTGGATTTAAAACTTTACTTAAGCCCCCTAGAGAAAAAAATCCCCTTTTGGGTCCAGGGAAAACGCCCCGAAACTTTTACCATGGGGGAAAAATCAAAGAATTTAGAGTATGAGCTTGCCGATATAAATGGGACATTTTTGGCCCTAGGAGAATGAGATGGACGGGGATTTGGTGAGACATTAAATGAAAAAGGGAAAACAAGATCTGGTACAGTGGCCAAAAAAAACTTCACCAAAAAGGGGGAGGGGCTTTTATTGTCAAAAAGGAAGAATTTGGGGGCATTATTAGCGGTCACCCGCTTCCAGGGATTATCAGTTTCCGGGGTGTGGCCAACCCCAAAAAAAGAACTTTCACCATCAAACAAATCTATGCAAAACCCTTCCTAAACCTAAAGTTTGAAAAAAGTAGAAGAATTTTGGAAAACCCTTGAAGGACCATTAAGAAAATACCCAAAAAAGGGGACATCATATCATCCAAGGGGTTTAAAAAAACCCCAAAGGGTAGGTCCTGCCCTTTTTAAAAACCAAAGGGCCCGGGAACATTTTGGTAAAGTTTGAAACGGGGGAAAAGGCCCAAACGACGGGGACTACCCCTGCTGGAGTTTCCCTTTGCCCCACAAAACTTACCTTCCCAAAAACCCCCCTTTTATCCCCAAAAGCAGCCCAAGGAGGAAAAAACCGGGGCATGCGCCAAACGGCAAATCCAAAAACCAAATAGTTTTTACCCTTTAAAACCCCAAACGGCGTTTCCCAAAATCCGGCATAAACAGAGCCAGAAAAAAACCTTCCCCTTTGGAGTGACATAGGCAGGACCACGACCTTTGGCTGCGGGTATTAAAAATGAACTGAAAAAAAAAAAACCAGCCTCCCAACCCACGTATAAAATTTGACGTGGACAAACTAAAAGATCCAGATGTCGAGGAGATCTTCCAAGCAAAAGCTTGGGGGCGTTTTGAAGCTTTTAAACCCTCCTGGACAATGACATCAATGACCTCCCCAACAACTTCAATGAGGCACCCCGAGAACAGCAGAGGGGGGAAAGGGGGTTCGTCAAGGAAAAAAACACCAGCCATGGACTCCAATGACACCCTTAAAACCTCTGGATAAAAGGGAAGAGCACTAAAAACCAACCAGGTCTTCCAACCCAAAAAAGAATACCGGGGGGGCCAAAAAAATTTCGTGAAAAGCCCAATTTTAAAGGGCCAGAGAGAAGTGGTCAGGGGATCAATGTGTGAGATCGAAAAAAACATAAAAGGGGGGAAAACTTTAAAAGGCTACGAAAACCCTTTGAAAAAAACTCACAAAAACCACTTAAAAACCAAAAATTTCATCAGTCATTAAAGGGACAGCTCCGGAAAACCTCCTTACAAAAAGCTCACCCTGCTTTAAAAAGGGTTGGTCTGAATATTGCCCAAGAACTGTACAAACCCAATACCCCCTGACAAGAGCATGATAGAAGAGAAGCAGCAACATCAAGAGCACCCTCGCCATTACCTATTTCTGAGGGAAGAAGTGGAAGAAACCATCCGCCCGCTTACCCGTAGGAAAGCCCCCCCGGAGCAGGGCCCAAAATACCCGCAGAGCTGCTCAAAAATGGGGGCGAAACAGTCCCTCAATATGTTTTCAGCTAACTGTAAAAAGATTTGGGAGACAAAACAGTGGCCAACAGAATGGAAAACAATCACTCCTCAAACCCCGGGCCCCGGAAAAGGGGAATTTACGCCAATGCCAAAAAATATAGAAAAAATCAGGTCATCAGCACGCCAGCAAGATTCCTTTAAAGTTATTTGGAAACGACTCAAGAAGGAGGCAAAGAACACCTTGCAGAGGAACAAGCTGGGTTCAGGGCAGGCAGGAGCACAATCGAACATATTTTTAAACTGCCACATCATGATGGAAAAACATCTTCAACATCAGAGAGACCTTTTTCCACAACTTCATCGACTTAAGAAGGCTTTTGCAGAGTATGGCACGAAGGCCTGTGGCAGGTCCTCAGAATGTTTGGCATTGAAGAAGGACTAGTGCAAACCATTCAAGCACTATACAACACTGCAAGCATTGCGGGCCCTTCTGAACAATCAGGTCGGAGACTACTTCAAAACCACAGTTGGGGTCCGACAAGGATGCCTTTTATCTCCAGTCCTGTTCATTCTGTTTTTGGAAAACATATGAGAGAGCCCCCTCCTGACTTCCACCTACCATCTCCATTGGCGGCGGGACCCCTCAATAATTTAAATGGTTTGCCGATGACATTGACCTCATGGGCGGAAGTAACACAGAGCTGCAAGATCTTACGACCAGACTTGAAAACAGAGCTGGAGCATATGGGATGGAGGTGAGCTCGGAAAAAAGTAAAGTACTTGTGAACAGCACGAGCAATGCCACCCGCTAAATTTACATGAACGGCCAACAACTGGAGGAGGTAGACGCTTTTTAAATACCTCGGCGCTACACTCACAGAGGACGGCGATCGACGACAGAAATCAAAGTCAGAATAGCCATGCAACATCTTCCATGACAAAACTCACCACCATATGAAAAGTAAAGAGATCGTTTCCTAATCAAACTAAAGCTCTACAAAGCCCTAATTCAGTCGATCCTGCTGTAGGAAGTGAAACCTGGGCATTGACTGCTGAAACAGCAAAGCGAATCCAGTCATTCGAAACAAAATGCCATAGAAAATATGGGCATATCCGGAAAGAGAACGAAAGGGACCAACGAATTTGGTCAAGAGGTCCAAAGAAACACGGCTGGCAGGTCCACAGGAAACCGCCTTCTCACCATCGTCAAAGAAGAAAAAGCTTACATGGTTCGGCAACGTCAACCCGCCACAACATCTGCCCAAAACAGTACTTGCAGGGGAAACACTCGAAGGTGGCAGAATAGAAGGAGGGTGAAGACTGAACAAGTCATGGATGGACAACATCAGAGAATGGGACCAGGATTGGACTGACTTGGGCACTACTGCGCAGAGCGAGGTCGTGATGGATGGGGAGGCTTACCACGGCATCGTGTTTCAAGTTCCCCCACGATCGCCAAGGTCAGGGTCTGATGATGATGTTGATTCAGATATCTTTATAACAAAATCATACTGCTTGTTTTAAAGGTGTTTGATTCGGAAATCATTTTACAATATCTTACTGCACATCATGCTGAGCTCAACAAGCTGATAGCTCTTAAACCATGTTCAGTTGATGGATACATTAATTTTTAACAAACATTATTATGCAATGACCGGAGTTATTGAAACCAGGGGACATTTTACAAAACAGCAAATCAATATAGGATATTGAAATATTATTAATGGTCAATAATATCTAACACTGTTCAGAATGGCTTTTCAAAACAAAACGTTCCAGACAAAACATTACAAAGAAATAGATGAAGCAGCTTTAAAATATAAAGCAAAAGTGTAAATAATTTTTTTTCTGATCACCTCAATTACACATCAAAATAATGTACCAAAACAGACATCGTCATGGATAGTACAAATCATACTGAGACAATAATACAACAAAACATGGGGAAGTGTGAAAAAAGGGACAGAAGAAGAAAGGGTGAGGGAAAGAGACAGAGTGACGATTATAGAGACAGACAGACAGCCATAGAGGCAGACAGACGATATACTGAGAGAGGGAAGACAGGACAGATAGAGATACATACAGAAAAGACGGAAGACAGACCAGAGAGACTGACAGAGAGACAAAGGAGATACAGACAAACAGACCAGAGAGAGACAGGACAAAGAGACAAAAGCAGACAGAGAGAGACAAGAGAGAAAAAGACCGACAGACAGAGAGATCAGACAGAGAGGACAGGACAGATCAGAGAGGATAGACAGACAGACAGAGAAGAATGAAAAGGAGTCAACATAACCACACAGAAATAAACCCTGCTTCCAGACTGGAGGACAAACAACAGGAGAGAATCCATCCTGCAGATAGATACTGACTCCACTTTTGTAGTGGACGTGCTGGGACGATTCAGGCAGTGAGAGAAAATGAATAGACAATGTCACACTGTGATATATGGACAATATCACACTGAGAGATTGACAAGTCACAACTGTGAACAATGTCACCACTGATGAATGGGACAATGTCACGCTGAGAAAGTAGATTGGACCAATTTCACACTAGAGAAAGAGAATGGACAATGTTCACACTCGTGAATGGGACAATGTCACCACTCGGTGTTGATGGACTTGTGGTTCTATAGCCAACTTGGAGGTTTATCTGAAAGACAAAATTGCACAATGGGCTAGAATTCAACAGCTGTGATGATGAAGATGCTATTCATGGAAAGGGGCGGAGCTCACCTTGTGACTGGACACAACATACAAAGACAGTCCCCATTTGACAAATGCAGTGAAGGTAATAATGCTATTTATGGAAAGGGGCGGAGCTTACCACCTTGTGGCTGACAAACATACAGAGAATTGTTCCCCCATTGACAAACTGCCAGTGGGGGGTAATAATGATTTTTATGGAAGGGGCAGGGCGTACGCCTTTATGGATTGACATATTAACAAAGACTTGGCCCATTGGACAAACTGGCCAGTGAAGGTAATAATGCTATTTTATGGAAAGGGGCGGCGCTTATCCTTGTGGCTGGGCAACATACAAAGCTTGGCCCCCATTGACAAATGCCAGTGTAAAGGTTAATATGCTATTTATGGAAAGGGGGCGTTGGGGGCTTTACACCTTGTGATTGACAAAAGAAAATGAGAATAAGGAAGGTCTATGTGTTGAAAAGTTGCATTGGTCAGAAGACAGAGAGGGAGGGGAGAGAGAGGGGGGAGGTGTCATGGGAAAGGTGGTGGAGGGAAGTGTGACGGTAATGGTGTAAAGCTTGCATTCCATACAGGGGTGGGGGTGGGGGCTCAGAAAAGGTTGTTCAGAGGAGTGAGAGAGAGTATTGCAGGAATGGACAGTAAGTCTAATTTCAAAGATACACCAATCCCTGATGGAAGTTATCATATCCTGTGACCTGGGACATTAACAGTGGTTCCTAAACCCATTCCCTGGCAAGACACTTTTTTTCCTTATTGCATGTTATGACAGCCCACTGACCAATTGAAAGCCACACAGCACCTGTCACCTTATTCAGCTTCAGCAATCTCCAATAACATCAACATCAACATGTTAAAACAGCTGAATAAATAAACCCAGCAGAGCATTAGAAGCCTTTCGTTTCTTCTTTTTTCACAGGAGCAATTTACCTTACTGTCATCAAGTCATCTAATTCTTTCTTCCCTCAGTGCTGTTATGTATTTTGACAAAATGCAAGGTGCTGAACAGTTGTGACAAAGTGGTTCAAGGTGCTTTGTCCCTATCTGGAACTGAAGACATTTCCCAGCAAAACAAGAGCAGAGCACTCTGAAGAGCTGTGACAGCCTGTCAACCCTCTATGTCACAAATTGGACCTGAAGTCAACCCTCTATGTCACAAATTGGACCTGAAGTCAACGCACTATGTCACATATTGCACCTGAAGTCAATGCACTATGTCACAAATTGGAACTGAAGTCAACGCACTATGTCACAAATTGAACTGAAGTCAATGGCACTATGTCTCAAATTGGAACTGAAGTCAATGCCACTATGTCACAATTGGACCTGAATTCAACCCACTATGTCACAAATTGGAACTGAAGCAAAAGATCTCAAGAACAGAAGATACAGCACAAGCATGCTATACATTTCCTTCTATAAAGTAGTTTACCTTTCGGCCAGGACAACGGTCCATCATTATTCTTGATAAAAATCAATTTTACCAGGGCAAAGTGTGAGGTATTGAACACTTGTGATAAAGCACGGTCAATGCACACTATGTCAGGTCTACCAGCTGAATGAAATAGCAAAAGAGATTTTCATTTTTCTTCTTCTTATTTTGGCAGAGTAGCTTACCTGTGCCATTGCAATCAGTACATTTTGTTCTTATAGTAAGCAGCCTAAGTTTGTGCGCCTTGGTCTTCAGTACAGTACCCCAGTTCCACCCAGCTGTAAATAGGTTACCTGCCTTCTGTAGGGTCAGGGAAGGTAAAGCAGTGTGGGAGAGGAGATGGGTGCCACCCTAATTATGCTGGCCCATGAGAAGTGAGGTCTCTGACGCCTACTCCCTTGGACCACTTAGGTTACCTTTCCCGTTTAAGCGCTTTATCATGCAAAAGTAGAGATACTGAAGAGTTTGCGATTAATGAGGGTTCTTGCGATTTGTTATAATATGGAGCTCAAGACCACTCCTAGATAAGAGAGGCATGAACAATTCTGGTTCTTCATAAAAGAAACTTCCATTTGCGGCAATAAAAATTCAGCACATTATTTTTGTTTTTCATTGTAAAGAGTGAAGGATTGTCGTGCTGGGACAAGGCCTGTCAACTCACTATGCCACAACATGGAACTGGCATAAAACCCTCAACAAAATAACAGCAGATCATACGATCCCTCACGTTTTTTGTTCTCTCTCCAAGAAAGTATTGTCCTCACTTGCCAGAAGAACCCAGTACATATTTTTTTACAATTAGTAGGTTTATTCAATTGCAAAGAACAAGGTACTGAACAGTGAAGACAAGCATTACAACTGGATATGTAAGAGTCTAAAAACTAATGGTCAAGCAGCTCCTGAATTAATAAAAATAACAAACAAGCTATCAAAGTTATTTTGTTATTGTTACCAAAGATACTTACCCAATGCTATGGCAGTCAGCAAATGTTTGATGGTTAAGTAGCTGTATCACTGCAAAGTTGTTAGGTACTGAAGACGTGCGAGAAGCAATGAGTCGCCATTTGGACTCAATACCAATTCCCCAACAACTGAAGACAGCAGAGCATACAGTTTATCTCTCATTGTTGTTTGCCCTTTTTACAAGTAAAAGGTAGGTGTTCCCATAACCTTTGTGGTTGTAGGGGAGCGAGGCTATCAGTACTCAATTCTCTAGGGCCCAGGCATTATTGAAGGCGGCGCCAATCTCTCTCTCGCTGCTTTACCTTCCCTGACCCTAAAGAGACAGGTACTCATTTATAATCGGGTGAAATTTTTTTTAGTTTGGTGGATGTACTGAAGCCATGGGGTGCAAAGGTCATCCATCCAATTGGCAACACATACACGATTTACCTGAGGCCATCTGATCAGCTTTATTATCTTTTGATTCGACCTTGTTTTTTTTCTTTGCAAATGAGAGATACAGTTTCCCAAAGTCAAACCCTCGTCCTCGTTGTGGGAAACGGAAACAGGTCAATGGCTAACGGGGCCTCTGGTGAAGCTGTGACTTGGCCTAGCAAGCGGGTCAGGGGATTTATCAACCGCTAAAGAAACTGAAAGGAGACACAACGGATGGATACCAACGGGAAAACGACCCTCGCAATGGAAAACGGACATCGAGTTAGGAACAGTGATTACATCCCTGGAACATGGAACATCCTGCGGTCCTCCCTAACAAACAAGGAACCAGATTTTGTGGAATTCATGACCAAAAGAAAGATCTCCATCATTGGCATTTCAGACATAGGAAAAAGGGGGAAAGGGAACGAAGAAACCCATTCAAATTTGTTCTCTCTGGAGTGGAGCAGGAAAGACCAGAGAGAAATGCAGGGTGTGGGATTCATCCTACCCCCAGAATGCAAAGAATCTTGGTTAGAACAATATCAGAAGATGATTAAAATGGGTGAAAGAAAGTTCAACAAAATTGTCTACATATCCAAGTATATGCACGGAAACGATTCGTATCAGAAGAGGAGAAAATATTTATAAAGAGCTCTCCGACCTCAACAGCCCCCCTGAAAAGAGGACCTGTTTTTTTTGGGGTTGATTTCAAGGCAGGGGTGAGAGAAGAAACCCGGGCAAAAATCTTAGACCCCAGTGATCAAGAACACCTTGAATTACAAGGGCCCCCGGCGGGAAAACTTGGCGAGCATGATTGTCATCACAACACCTTTTTCAAACAGAGCCCCCCAAATTTCCCCGGGTAAAATGGAACGTTTAAAACATCTCGTCTAAAATGATTTAACTTGAAAGTCTAGAACCCTTTAGCCATCAAAGACTAAAAAAAGCCACCCCCTCAACCTTGACACTGACACAGGCCTGTTTTCTACCCTCCATATAGAAGAAAAAAATAACAACTTTGGAAAACCACCCTAAAAAGATAAACCTCTAAAATGGAAGAGAAAAAAGTGCAGAAAAGATTCACGTGTTTTGGTGAAAATTTGGACCCATGATAAAACCCCCTCTCAAAAGGGGAAAGTTGGGCACCTTCAAGCCGCTCTTTGAAACCTTGGGAAAAGTTTGCGGGAAAAAAAATGTGGAGGTAAAAACGGGAAAAGTAAAGCTGGTGGAACCAAGAGGTGAAGGAACCCATCAAAAAAAAAAAAGCAGCTATTTTAAAGCTTGGGTAAAGCCCAAGACAGAAGGGCTCGTCAAGTCGAACGCAAGAAACATAGTAATCGTTTTGTGAAAGCCCCCAAAGAAAAACTTGGGCGACTTTGGAGAGAATTTAAAGCAAAAATTTGAAAGAACCCCCCAAGAGAATTTTTAAAAAGTGTGAAGCGATGAGAGAAAAGGAGAAGCCATTCATCAACAACTTTAGGAAATGAGCAAATGGAGAGGCACTGCACAAAGAAGGGGGAAATTTAAAACGATGGGAAGACATTTTAAAGATTTTTAAAAACCCTCTGGATTACAAGTTCCCGTGCAGTTTCCCCCACGCTACAAAAAACCCGTTAGAGCCCCAAAACCTTTAAAACTGAAACAAGAAAAGCAAATTAAAAACCCGCCCAAAGGGCCCAAAACGGGGGTTGGGCGGCAAAAAACATGAAGCCATCCTTGATGCGGAGAAACGGGGTTTTAATGGTTCACCTCATTTCAGAAAGCATGGAAGGAGGAAAATACCAAAAGGACTGGGAAAAAACAAAATTGGTGCCCTTTGGAAAAAAGAAGGGCGCAAGAGAGACTGCAGCCCTACAGAGGCTTTCACTTTGGAGTAGGGAAAAAGTTGCAAAAATTTTGGGCAGCGAAAAAGAGGAAAGCAGAACACCCACTGAGCAATGCCCATTTTTGGTTTTGGAAAAGGAAGAGGGGGCACGATGCCCTTTTGCATTCCCACAGCGTTGAAAGAGCCTCGAAACAACCAAGCCGAATACAATTCGTTGACCAAGAAAAAATTTTTGCGAGTCACAGGACAAGTCTGGGGTTCCGGAGCAGTACGACTGAAGGGGCGTTGCTGTAACTCGAGCAATCTATGCCAAAGTATGAGCGCAGTCCGAACAGCCGTGGAACATCCCATGGTTCCGGTACATCAGGGGTAGGCAGGGGTACTCTCCCCCCCCCCCGGATCTACAAGGACCAGATTACAAGGAAACAACCCCGTCCCGAGGCCCCGAACGAACTATTATTTGGGTCAACCCCGTCCCGATGAACAGAACAAAGAGCTCTTCAAAACAACACAGAAAACTCCCAAGCTGCGGGGTATGACATGAAGATCAGTATCACCCAAAAAAGAAGTTATGTTGTCGCAGAAAACCAAGGGAAAACTGGGGCATCAACACAACGGACCGCTGAAAAAACCAAAGAAATTTTAAAAACCCCTTGCCAGCCCCCCCCTAAAATGGAAAAATTTGGCAGGAGTAGAAAAAAGTGCCAGAAAGCGAATGCAGTCATTACCAAATTGCCCCCTTTAAAAATCCCCGCATCCCCAATGAGCACCAAGGCAAAAATCATCAACGCCATTTCGCCCAAATCAAACCAGTGTCAGACTGGGCCCCAACAAAAGCCTTGAGAGAAAAATGGTCACATGTGAAATGCGCCCGCCTGAGAAAAGCTGTCAACAAGACCAGAGCGACGTCAAGAAAAAGGTGATAGAGACATGGTTGGACTAACCCAATTTCCACCATATGAACAACAAAGGATAGGTGGTTTGGTCACCCCCATAGAATGCCCCCCAAAAAACCAGCCTAGGGCATCACTCAAATACAATGGGGAAAACCCGAGGTGACCAAGGAGACGATTTGGAGCGACTCCCTGGGACACCCCGCACCCATGACCCGTCACTACATCAAACCTCCCCCCTAGTGCCAGACAGAGTCTGTGTTCCCCGCGACGCGAAGGGACCAGCGGCAGATGAAAGAAAAAGAAAAAGAAACCTAAATGTAGGTACCCCTTTTTCAGCAGGTGAGCAGGGGGGCGTAATAAACCAAAGTGCGCAAAAAGTCACAAACCAATGGTAATACCCCTTTATGGCTTAACTTGGCTGGTGGAAGCGAGTGCTGCCCTTTAGCTTCCCTCTCAATATAGTCCCTTGTTTAATAAAAAAATGACTTGAAGCAAACTTCTTTTTTTAGGTTTTTTTTACACCAAAACTTTGCAATTAAAACTTTTCATTTTATTTTGTTTATAAGTTTATCTTTCTCTTAATGAGCGTACAGTTTTAGATTTTATCATTTTTCATACAATGCAAAAAGTTTTGCTTGAATTTATTGTTTGTGGTTGTTGTTATTTAGGGGTTGCGATTTTTGAGGAGGGTTTGGGGTGTTTCTGGGGGTTTGTTTTTTCCCCTTTGCAAGATCTCTGAAAATTTAACGATAGTTATAAGATAAGAACATTGAAATGCCCAACCCCG
>JAQIHA010000827.1:2500-13046 GCA_028751875.1 Rapana venosa
TCATTCTAAAAGGGTATTTTGGTACATTTCTTCAGATGTTTAGAAAGATCACAGAGAGAGAGAGAGAGAAGAGAGAGAGAGAGAGAGAGAGAGAGAGAGAGAGAGAGAGAGAGAGAGAGGAGAGAGAGACCTTTTTGACGCTTTGACCAATTTATTGTCATTGCCCAAAGTGGCCTATTGACAAGGGGGGTTATACACGACTTTCTTTTGTAAATACAAATAAATACAAGAAAAATCACATGATGCATTTAACGTAACGAAAACCAAAAAACCAAAAATGAGCTCTTATGAACGGATACGACTTTAAGCTGTGACGTAAACTCAGTTTCAAAATGAACACAAAGTAATAACAAGGATGAACAATAAGAACCAATAAGCAATAACTAAAATAATGAAAAGAACATTCTAGAATGCTATATTAGACCATCCATTGACATTGTATGTGAAATTTTCAAAAAATATTCTTGCTGGAGACTACAGCGTAATTATAAATGTTTCTTTATGTGTTTCACAAAATGCTGGAGTTTACATAATATAAATGTTACTTTAGTTTAGTCACAAATGTTAAGCTAATTGGAACTTAGCTGTAATTGTCTTAATTTCAGTGCTTCAGCAATAAACTTTGCAACCGATTTGATCACAATATCATCATCGAACGATATCTATCTATCTGTCCCGTAGTCTGACGACCGTGGGGGCACCCTCAAAGACATCGAACGATAAGATAGAAAAAATATCTTGCCTTCGGAAAGCTTCTAGATTGAGAACAGAGAGAGAGAGAGAGAGAGAGAGAGAGAGAGAGAGAGAGAGAGAGAGAGAGAGAGAGA
Organism: Rapana venosa; assembly: GCA_028751875.1. Classification (NCBI taxonomy): domain Eukaryota; kingdom Metazoa; phylum Mollusca; class Gastropoda; order Neogastropoda; family Muricidae; genus Rapana; species Rapana venosa. The sequence continues at coordinate 3,328 of JAQIHA010000827.1, forward strand.
GAGAGAGAGAGAGAGAGAGAGGCTGAATAAACCCAACAAGCAACAATGAGCATAAGGATGGCTTCAGTGTAGTGTGTCGGATGTATGCTGTGTATGTAGTACAGATTGTCCTGTTTTCTTTCCAACTTGATAGAAACATGTTGAGTGATGTCCATGTTCCCTTGGCTTGTAAACAGCACTTGCTCTTTTGATCTCTCTCTCTCTCTCTCTCTCTCTCTCTCTCTCTCTCTCTCTCTCTCTCTCAGAGCATTTTTTAAAAATCTTCCTACACTGAGGGTTCGTTCATTAGATAACCTGTGTGTTGCTTGGGGATGGCGGGGTTCTGTGTACGTTTTCTTTTATTTTATTTCTGTTTAACATCTTTTCACTTTATTAACCAGTAATACATTAGAACAGAGAGAGGGAAAAAATGTGTGTGTGAAAGAGAGAGATAATGTGTGTTTGTGTGTGCGCGCGCACGCGTGCGTGCGTGCGCGTGCGTGCGTGCGTGCGTGTGCCCTAATGAATTCCTTTCTTAAAATGAAGACATAAGACTTGTACACTTTGAAGTGTAGAATATCTTGCGCACACGTTAAATCCTGTTCCGCTTTTCGTAAAAGTAGGCCATTGTGTGCCGGTGAGAACGGATGACAAAATTTACAAAACCGCATACACACGGGGACTAGATGTAAAAAAAAAAAGCACATAAGTGCTTATTCCATTATCCTTGATATAAAAGAATAAATATGATAAAAAAAATAATAGAAGAACTTCGAATTTTCACTCCATTTTTGATAGTGAGACTTTGGTAGATGTTGTCTAGTAGTCATACACTCGTTTGAAAAACAAGAGGCCGTTCCCGTTGTTGTATTCCCTATGATTACGTGGTTGGCCATTCCCCAGCTTAGCACCTGGGGTTTGCCCAGAATATGCACTCTTGTGGTGGAGAAGAAGAAGAAGAAGAAGAAGAATGTATGGAATTAATATAGCGCTGAATCTTGTAAAGTAAACAAATCAAAGCGCTTGCATTCAAATCATTCATACGCATGCAACCATCCATAGATATCAAGATAAACAAATATCAAATTTATATACACAACACACTTAGGTGGGGGTGGTGGAGGTGAAGGCAGCTATTGACAAGTAGGAACAGACAACAGGGGAAGATCTCAAGTAGAGTATAAGATGGTGGTCTAGAGGTAACGCACCTGCCTGGAATCCAACAACAACAAAAAGTCCGGGTCGGAAGTGTGCGGTGGTTTGATCCCGGTTTGGGCCCGAAACTCCCCCCCCCCCCCCCCCCCCCCCCCCCCCAATATTTTATATCGTGAGTGCTGGCCTGGCGTGGGTGCTAGTCTTTCGGATGAGACGATAAACCAAGGTGCCGTGTGTCACACATAATTATTTAGCGTACGTAGAAGAACCCACGGCAACAAGAGAGTTGTCCCTGGCAAAATTCGGTTGAAAAATAACGTTATTCTGATAGGGAAACAAAATACAGTTGCAGACAAGAAAGGATATTGGGTGGCGCTGCTCTTGTGGCGACGGGCTCTCCCTGGGGACAGCAGCCCGAATTTCACGCTAAGAAATCTGCCGTGACTCCAAGTGGTATACAATACAATACAATGCAATACAATACAATACAATACAATACAATGCAATACAATGCAATACAAAAATCCCGTCTGAGAATCACTTTGAGACCAAAGGTGCATGATTGTTTTCAAGTACGCGACCTCACATTACAGGTAGCCAGCCACCCGTCACTTCAGAGGATGTGTCGTAGTATATACTACTGTAAGTCACGCCCGTTATTATTTTTCTTTTGCTGTCTGCATAATTATGTAGTTGGTTTTCTATCAGAGTGGTGTTGTTGTTTTTTTGTACAGAACTTTGCCCAGGACAACTCTCTTGTTGCTGCGGGTTCATTTCAGTGCACTAAATGAATATTGCACACGGACCTCAGTTTAATCATCTCATCCGAAACACTAGCACCCAGACCACCACTCGCGGTCTAGTGTATGGGGGAGAGGGGGAGGGGGGAGTTTCGGGCACTAACGGGGATCGAACCACCACACACCTGGAACCTGGACTTTTTGCTTTCTAGGCAGGTGCGTTACCTCTAGACCACCGATCCACATGGACATGCCCCCTATAAAAAAACCCAGTTGCAGGGTGTTTTTGTTGTTGTTGATTTACTGTTGTTGTTTGTTGTTGTTTTTGTTATTATTCCCCACTCACTAAATCATGAATGATAAAATTCACGCACACCTGCACCAAGAATCTGGACTTCCAGCCTGACTGGAAAGACAGGAGGGGGGTGGTTTGGGTTTTGCCTGGTTTCTCTGCTAGCGCTTCCTGGCTCACCATGGTGAGGGACAGTTCTGCCTACACATGCGGCCGTGTCTGACCACCATGAAGGTAGCCACACTCAGGCTTCGGGAAGAGTGTCGACACAGGACCCCTGTGTGCATGCGGGTTTGGGGCGTTGTTTTGTTGTTGTTTTTTTGTGGGGTGGTTTGTGTTGTTGTTGTGGTGTGTTGTTGTGTTTTTTTGGGGGGAGGTTGTTGTTGTTTTTTTGTGTTTTTTTTTGGGGGGGGAGGGGATATTTTTTGTTGTTTTTTTTAAGTTGTTATTATTTTTATTATGTCAACCGTTCCTACCGGCACGCAATGGCATAGCCTACTCCTCCAAAAGGCAGAACGAGATGATAACGAAAGCGCAAGATGCTTTCTGCGTGCGTTTGCATACGAAACCTCGGTTTATAAGTCTTATCTGAAATAATTCGAGATAAATCCGAATCAACTCAAAATGGAAAATCCCCTCAAAAAACAACAACAACAACAACACACACACACACACACACACACACACACACACACAACACACACACACACACACACACACACTCACAGAGGACTCAAACCCGAACCCTATAAGATTTTATGTGAAACCATGACAGACAGAGGTCGAGACTGTAACTATAAAGGTCATTCCGCTCCCCCCCCCCCCCCCCCCCCCCACCCTTCCCGCCCTTCCCCCTTCCCGCTATGACGTGCGTTACACGTAAATCCTAACAGCCACAATGAATGACAACAATGGAGAGGCTTGTCTAAGGTAGGTGGTATCTGTTTTCACCTTAGTATGTATGACCCGCTTGGAATTTTTGGTGGGCCTGTTCCTATTGCAGTGACACGTAAACGTAGAATTGATGCAGTAGTGGAAAAAAGTAAAATGTGTCAGTTGTTGGGATGTGATGTTCTCTGTGTGTAGGTTGTGAAGAAGTTGTTTAACAAGACTTGTTTTCGTTACATACGTATGTGCGCATGTACTGGTGAGCGTGCACAAGCGGGCAGGCGCCCACACGTACACACACACACACACACACACACATACACGCACGTATGCACGCACGCACGCTTGCACCACACCACCGCGTGCGCGCGCACGCACGCACTCTCTCTCTGTCTCTGTCTGTCTGTCTGTCTGTCTCTATCTCTCTCTCTCTCTCTCTCTCTCTCTCTCTCTCCTCTCTCTCTCACTCCTCTCTCTCTCTCTCTCTCTCACTCACTCACTCACTCACTCACTCACACACACATACACACACACACACACACACCACACACACACACACACACACACACACACTCACATTCTCTCCCTCAATGACTGTATAGGTTTAGATTCTTCTTTTGTTTTGTTTCTTGTTTTTATTGTGTGAATATATGAGTATTGAGTTTATTGCATTATCATGACATATAATTTGAAACGAGTATAATCAAAAATGAGTGTTGATGGTGATCGTGTACTGTTTTGGGAATTATAAATTGGATATTATCTTTGAAATACACACACACACATACTGTCTCTGTCTCTCTCTCTTTCACCTTTTATCTTTTTGCTTATAGTTATGGTATCCTGATGAAGGATTCATATTTTATATTTTCAATACTTATTGGACTTGTCCTCTGCACTTAAGTCTTAACGAGTGCCCTATTTCAATATCTTATTGTTATGAGTAACAAGTATATGTACCATTTGATAATGTGTAGATGTTTATCTTTGTGACTTATTAAGTTTGGTTGTTATTCTTCTTGGTTTTGTTGTTGTTGTTGTTGTTTCTTTTTCTCTTTTTTTCTTCTTTTGTTGGTTTGGTTTTCTTTCTCTTTTGTTTGTTTGCTTGTTTTGGTTGTGGGTTGGTTGTTGTTGTTTTTTTGGGGGGTGGGGGGTGGGGGGGTGATGGGGGATGTTTTTAGGGTTTTCTTTTATTAGTTTACTTTCGGGGGGGGGGGGGGGGGGGGGAGTTGTTGGGGGGGGGGGGGCTGCTTTGAAAAGGGTCATTTCCCCATGTTTCTACTGTGAGACTGTATAAGTGTTGGGTTATTATTAAGATGTATCCCTATGGGCGGGGACTGGATGTAAAAAAACACATGAGTGCTTATTCATTATCCTCGAAATAAAAGAATTTGTCATTTGTCATTGTCATTGTCTCTCTCTCTCTCTCTCGTCTAATATCACTTTAAGTGAACAGACGATAAATTAAAGAAAGTACACACACACACGCACGCACGCACGCACGCACGCGCACACACACGCGCTTTAGCATGATGCTCCAGTGTATTCAGATCAATGCAATATTACACAATCCAAATAAATAATCAAAATCAGAAAATTATAAACATGACATTTAATTCTAAAACAAAACCATACAATTATAATATGACATTTACATCTAAAACAAAACCATATAATTATAACATGACACTAACATCTAAAACAAAATTGTACAATTGTAACATGACATTTAAATCTAAACAAAATTATAAATTGTAGCATGACATTTAAAGCTAAACATCATGCATTTAAATCCCAACAAAACCATACATAGTCCAGCCGTTAATGCAAGGATATTGGTCAAAACCTGCACATGAGAGTGACAGCAGCGTGCCTTTTGGCATACACATACTTTGGATCCTCCTCTACAATACTGGCATGGGAAACACTATATTGACCATCTGTTTCCCCAATTAATTTGATACTTAAAGATGTACGGCCTACTTATCATAGACCATGACAAATGTAAACCTTTCCCTAAATTACCCCTGCCCTTCCCTCCCCTACTCTATCCCCTCTTCCTTCCACCTAAACTACCCCATTACCTACCCTTCCTGCCCCTAACCTACCTCCCTCCACAAACCTATCCCCTCCTTCTCTTCTAACCTACCCCTCCCCCCCCCCCCCCCCATATCTTTTCACCTCCTCCTGCCCCAAAACTTACCCCTCCTCCTCCTTGACCTATCCCCTCCTTCCCCTCACCTAAAACATTGGCTGGCAATCTGACAACCGAGGTTTAAATCCCGTTCAAGGGGATGTTTCCCCTGGAGTTAACATCAGTGCAGACTCCACTCTCCCCAAAAGTCCTTCAGATAAGACTATAAACCGAAGTCCTGTGTGCGAACGCATGCAGAACATTTTGCGCACATGTTAAATCCTGTTCCGCTTTTCGAAAGAGTAGGCCATTGCAGATGACAAAATTGACAAAACTGCATACATACAGGGACTGTACGTAAAAAGCACATGAGTGCTTATTCCATTGTCATTGATATAAAAGAATAAATAAATAAATAACTTACCTCCTCTCTCTATTCTTCCTCCACCCTAAATTACCCCTACCTCTCCCTTAACCCCTCCATCCCCCCCCCCCTCCCCCCTTATTCTTTCCTCCCCCTCTAAACCCTTCACTACCCCTCTCTAACCTTATTCCCTCCAGCTCCCTTCAAATAAAATTAAAAACCAACAACAACATAAGAACAGCATAGAAAGTTAGACAGCACACCTCCAAACTTCAGAGGATTAGAAGTTAGAGGTGATCCCAGAAGAGATCGCAAATTTGTAACTCACAGTTTAAATTGCAGCATTTCAAATTTTATGATATATTATCAAAGTAACAACTCCAAACTTTGAAGGTGTCATCCTATATCATTTTACAAATTAAAAAATAGCTATGTCTACAATAATTTAACTTCACCCGTCACTTGTTCCAGGCAGGTAAATATCAATTTGTGCAATGTCATAAAAAAATGTTGCTTTATTTCCATCAGATGGGAGCTTTTATCTGGACTATGAAGCAACTTCAAACCAAAAAAAAGGGATGTAATTGTTTAAGATTCCTGTGAAGGAGAAGTAATGTTGACTTGAAATAGCACACACGTCGTGTTTGTCAATCTAAAAACAAGTAAACAAGGTTCATATGCAGTAAAATAATTCACAGCTTGAAGACAGTGGTCACTTGCAAAGTTTCTGTACAAACTGTCACTCCTAAAGCAAAACAGCTACCTTTGCTGGTGCAAACTAAATTAAATGAAAATATAATGAAATGAACAATTGGGTCGCACTGCCTTTGTGGTGACCTGCTAATCTCATTTCATGTTTGTTTGTTACAATGTATTCTTTTTATTGGGGTGGGGTGGGATTTGTTTTGTAAAACGTTGCAAAAGTGACAGGGTAAATAAAAATATTCTGGACACAATGAACTTTTTGGAACTTCTTCAAGACACAGTCAAAGAGATGATGACATTAGTTAACAGGTTACATGTCAGTCTTTATCAGGAACACATTTTTTTTTGGTTCCGGGATTTGTTTTTGGGTGCGTTTAAAAAAAAAAAGTCTTATCTCATTTCTACGTTTCATTAATGGGGGTCACCATCTTTGTTTGACCCTAATGGTTGGCTAGGTCGTTGATTCCAGGAACGACAGAGGAGCTGGTTTTAACCTTGTTTTAGTTGCGTGGGAACATGTTTCTCTTTCCCCTGCTAGAGCTCCCAGGTTCACCAATGGAGAGATGTTCTGTATGCGGCCATTTACCCACCGTTAAGGTTGTAGGAACATTCAGACTTAGGGCATGGATTTAATGACATTTTAACTTTTATAAGGTGATATGTCTGATTCGACTTCTGTGATCGGCGGGGCTTAAAACCTTGACATTTTCCAAGTGGGGATGCGGACGGGGGAGAGGGGGGGGAGGGGGGGGGGGGGGGCGGGGGGTGGAGGGGAGAGGGGGGGATGTCAGTATAAATAGCATCTCCACCTTCTGGAAATTCTGTGCTACGAATTCCCTCTTTTCTATTCTTCTCTTTGTTTCTTCCTTGTTCCTTATCTTCCTGTCACCTCCTTCTTGTCTTATTTTCTGCCTTTTTGGTCCATTCTCCTGCCTTTTTTCCAAAAAGACTTATACAATAACAAATCTGTAAGAGTAGGGTATGCCTAATATTCTCGCATTTATCAGGAGTCCTTGCATAACTTTATTGTTTATCAACAGTCTCAGGCGGCACCCATTCCTTGTTTCCCACGCTAATATTATTCTTTATAATCGTAAGTATATTAATGCAAACAGGCTAGCTGTCATTCTTCATGTCAGAATTTAATCCTTGGCGGCTGTGCTAACAAGTATAACATGACATTTAAATCTAAACAATATGACATTTAAATCCAAAGAAAACCATACAATTATAATAACAACATGACTTCTAAATCTAAAACAAAACCTTACAAAATTAACCTATTTTTCTGTTCTTTCAACTCCTTAAGAAGCTTCGTGTTTCGTTGGTTTGGGGTTTTGTTTCTTTGTTTGTTTGTTGTTGTTGTTGTTGTTTTTGCTGCCTCATCTTCTGACGACCCCCGTCCTACTGTTCCCACGCCGCTCATTCCAATCTCCCCGCCACAACCACACCCAGATTTGTTATGTCTCATCCTCAGGGTCGGAAGTCCACAGGGAGCCCATCACTATCAGGCCGCCGTGGGGCCACCAGCCAGAGGGGCCCTGCACTGCTGCTGGGTCACTTTGGTGGTGTTCAGTGGTGCCTGTTCTGAGCTAACACCACCTACACACCACCTACTAAGCCCCCTACTAACGACAGTATTAGCTCAGTCGCGGAGCCAGACTGAGTGAGTTGCCCACCCCAGGTGGCAACCACCACAACGTCCCTCCAACGACCTTCCCCCGCGAACCTCCAACCCCAAAGGCTTTGACACAAACTCACCACAGGCACAGAAGTGTATGGGCAAACCGAATCTGATGTCACCATGAGACCAGAGAAACCGGGACCACCGAATCAGAGGCAATTTTTGTTAATGCATGATGATCAATGACAATGAGGATGACGTAATGATGCTGCTGTGGAAGTGCATATGCTTTGACACTACTTGACAGGGTTGTACGCTACGCTTACTATCATAATATATCCCGGCGTCAACCGGGCCCGAGAGATACAGACACCTGCAGTGTTGGTCAGGTAATTTGAGCAACACTCTCAAACTCGCATCCGTTAAGTGGATGAAGCTCGACTGTGTGGTCCCAGTCTTCCCACTGAGCCCACAGCACACTCACTCTGGGTAGGAGCCGGCCGGAGTCCGAAAAATCCCTATGACTCTTATGGGAATCGAACCCGCGACCTTCCAGTCCGTAACCCAAGGCGCTAACCACTGCGCCATGGCGGCTGGTTTGTTTCTTTGTTTTTGTTACTTGGATGTTCTGTTGAACCAGCTTTTCAAATGGTGCATATGGTTAAGTCCAGTGGAGTCCATCCATCTTCAGATCTTAGATTGCATGCTTGGTAAGTCCCAGTTATCCATGCTACCAATCACAGCTGACCGACTGTTCTAGAAAAGTAAGATGATGGGTTTTTGTGCAGGGTCTATGTAAGATGTTATGCGTGTGTGCGCCCAGGGACCTACCTCGTTTTGCATCCGCATTCCATGGACTTTTTTTTGTCAATTTATTTTATTCTTTTATTTCGAAGATAATGGAATAGGCGCTTGTGTGATCTTTTTATACATATCCAGTCCCCGTGTGTATGCGTTTTTTTGTAAATTTTGTCATCCGTTCCCAATGGTACACAGTGTAGGCCACTGCCGAAAAGCGGGACGGGTTTTAACATCTGAGCAAGATGTTCTGCAGGCATTCTACACGGGACTGACCGGTTTAGAGTCTCATTGAAGAACTTGGGGGAGGGGGGGGGGGGGGGGGGGGGGGGGAGTCAGCACTGATGTTAACGCCTGCCACTCAAGGACCTGTAGATGAAAGGAAAGTTGTTTGGCTGAATGGTCCTGAGTTCAAGGGTAGACACAGGTCTAGGAGAGGCTAAAATCATGTGGCTTTTATTTTTAATATTTTAAAAAAAATGCTAGTTGCAAATTTGGAGATTTCCTTGTGTGAGTTTAAAGAATAAAGGTTGTAAGTCATGTCTAAAGAATGAAGCTTGTAAATCATGTCTGTAAAAACAGGTTTGTTGTACTTGTTACAGACAAAATGATTTGTAAGTTTGAAACATTTAGGCTAGTTTTGGTGGCCATATTGGATTTCTTGTATGGCAAAAGGTGCCTAAAAATTGAGTAATGTATAGATTGTAGGCATCACAAGTGATGCCCTTTCAATGCATGGTACAACTATTGACATGAGTTTGTAAACAACTCTCATCAAACCCCCATGTCCCACTTGGCGTCTCTTTACCAAAGAGTGATATCACAAGGAGGGAGACCAAGAGGCAGACAGAGAAAAACGATGGGAAGACAACATCGGAGAGTGGACTGGTCTTGAGTGGAACGAATTGCTACGGAAAGCAGAGAACCGCGGGGAGTGGAGGAAGCTGGTTGCCAAATCTTCAGTGGTGCCCTCACGGGACTACGGGATAGGTGAAGTGAGGTGAGGTGAGGGAGGAATGTCACCAGAAAAGGTTCGGGTT
>JAQIHA010000828.1:0-13052 GCA_028751875.1 Rapana venosa
AAAAAAAAAAAAGGGGGGGGGGGGGGGGGGGGGGGGGGGGGAAAAACCCACAAACCACACAAACACACACACACACACACACAACGTTTACCTTTGGGCAGGGCGATGGAATTTTTCGCTGTTGAAAAGCAGGGATAGCTATGAAATGAAACAGGAGAGGAAATTCTTAGGTTTGAAACAAATATGTCTTGAGGCCAGATTTAAAAGAGTCACAAGAAGGCCTTTGCACTGCTTCTCAAACCCTTGTTTAGTTTCCCAGCCAAAGTTCATGACTGGCAGCTGGCAGGGCGTGGATATAAATAAACAGGGCAAAAGGAAAGGCAGCACTAGCTGCTTGCAGCTGTAGCAGTGTTCAGCTGTAAATAACCCTTGTGTCTTTCACACATCCCTTGCACAGTGAATTGTTTAAAAATGACAAGCAAAGCACTCTTTAAAATGAGCTTAAACGAGCTTTCTTTGACTCCAAACTCCATGTACTTTCTTTCATACTGTTGATGTGACAGCAGTTCAAACAGACATGAAGATAAACAGGAGAGGTGCAGGAGAAACACAATCACAAAAACAGACATTCTAACTCTCTCTCTCAAAAGCTATATTTAATTATATAAACAATGAACATAGAGAAAACATTGAATATGGTCTGCATGCAGACTAACCTTTGGGGGGGGAGGGGGGGGGGGGCTGCGGAATTTGAACCTGTTGGCAGAACGAGGCCATAAATAAACACACCTTAGCGGCTACCAGCTACCGCATGAGAGGCAGGGTGATGGAGAGTGTGGGGAGAGAGTCTGCCGCAGTCATTAGTGTCAGCTTTCTGACTTCTCTATAAACACTCCTGCTGGTCAGGCGTTACAGCAGGTACACAGTCTACTGTTTCATCAGCTTTTAGCGGTATCCTTGCTACAGCTGAAGGTTTGTTCATGAAACAATTCCAGTACAGCTCATAATTATAACCCCGAGAACACAGTAGAAAACAAATGTCTTGTCAGTATCCTATACTGTCATCAAGCCAAGATATCTCACAAATGGCTCAGGTTTTTATTTCACTGATGTTTCTGATACTATTCAAAAAGCATTTTCTGATCCTGTTAAGAAATTGTTGTGATCAAATGTTTATCTACTTATCAGTCCTGTGTTGTGTAAAAAAACAAAAAACAAATTGCACACAGGCCTACACTTTGACATCAAAGCAACACCCAAAAAAAAAAAAGCGGAAAGAAAAACACACACACACACAAAACGGATGACAAAATTTACAAAACTGCATATACACGGGAACTAGATTTTTTAAAAAGCACATGAGTGCTTATTCCATTATCCTTGAAATAAAAGAATAAGCAAAATAAATAAACACACACACACATGAGCGCACGTGCACCACAACACACATACACACACAAGCAGACAAACATACACACACACAAAATGGCATAAATACATATACGCATACCCTATACTCACACATACGCGCGCACGCACACTCATACACGCGCGCGTGTGCACACCACACACATGTAACTACAAGAAGATGCGCACGGCACACATGTGCTTGAGATAACTAACAGCTTGAAACTGACACACAGCCAGGAAGCACCTGGCACATGTAGGTGCTGTGGCCGATCACACAAACACACACACACACACACAACACACACACACACACACACACGTTCACAACATGCATACACGGCACATACGCATACACGCACGCACACACGTGTGCGCGAACACACACCACGCGCAAACGCACACGCGCGCGCCCACGCACGCACGCACACTCACATCCCCGCACACACACACAATAACACACACACACACAACACACACACGCACACGCATGCATGCAGGACGCACATCACACACACACACACACACACACTCACACAAAGTAGATCTCTCCCCCCCCCTCTCTCTCTCTCTCCTCCCCCCCCTCTCTCTCTCTCTCTTATGCAGTCTCCTATTTTAGGGTTGTCTGAAGACTTACTTACTTACTTACACACACACACATATACACAGAGAGAGAGAGAGAGCGAGAGAGAGAGAGAGAGAGAGAGAGAGAGAGAGAGAGAGAGAGAGAGAGAGAGAGAGAGAGAGAGAGAGAGAGAGAGAGAGAGAGAGAGAGAGAGAGAGAACACACAAACACTCAGCCCTTCGTTTCTTGGGAAACACCGTGTTTGTAAAAAAAATGTTTAAAATTAGTTAACCTAATTAGCTGTACAACCGTCACCACAAACAAGTAAAGCAGGTACTAAAGTTTTGTTCACTAAAGTATGAGTACTGTACAAAACAAGTAGGACATCCAGCAGCGAATGATAAATAAGCCTTTCAAATAAAAATTCGCCAGTCGCTAATAGACAGCAAAGAAGGAAAGTGTGCTGGCACCACGAGACGCTGGACTTGGACCCCTGACCACGCGGTGCCTAGATAGCAGCCAGATGGTGTTTAGGTTACGGAGCGAAAGTGCCAGTGGCAAACTAAAGAGTTTTTCCTGTTTTGAGCAGCGGTGCTGACTGATGCAAAACTCAAGTGGAAGGTCAGCACTGGAGACAACTGTGACACTCCAGTAGTATACTTACTTTATCTGGGGTTGCTTCCCCTGAAAACTTTCCAGTCTGCTTAGGGCACACACTACAGTTAGCTTTTGGCACTTTTTCTTCTGTTTTCCTATATCATTACTCTTGCAGTCATATCACACGTTCTAAGGCATCCACAGAAATAAAACCACTTTTCCCCCCTCCTACCTCTGTGACTGTGTTCACCCATACACTCCTCGTTCCCTCCACTCTGCTGCAGATACCCTGTGCTTACCAATACCGAGATTCAACCAATGCACAGTTGGCCATCGCTCTTTCTCTGTTTCTGGTCCAGTGATCTGGAGTTACCTCCCTCTCTCCCTTTGCCAAAAGCCTACTTACAACACTTTTAAATCCAGCCTCAAGACATATGTATTCCAAACCTAAGATTTTCCCCTCCTGTTTCATCTCAAATTTGTCCCTGCCTTCAACAGCCGAAATCCCCCCCACCCTGCCAAAGTGTATAACCTGTGTGTGTGTGTGCAGCTCTGTGTGTGTGTGTGTGTGTGTGTGTGTACATTTGAATTTGTGAACTCTATTAATTGGTATTGGTTGTATGTGTATGGGTGTGTTGTATGCAAGCCCTTTGATTTGTTTTTGCAGGATAACGACCACTGGAGGTAGCATGAACAGGGGCTGGTGACCTAGTTCAGCAGTTGACACGTCATCTTGACTACCGCCCAATAACGTTGTTAATTCTTGATGCACCATCTTGACTACCTGCACAATAACCATAATTATTGACACGTCATCTTGACTACCTGCGCAATAACGATATGGACACGTCATCTTGACTACCTCGTCAATAAGGATATTGACACGTCATCTTGACTACCGCCCAATAACGATAATTATTGACACGCCATCTTGACTACCTGTGCAATAACGATAATTATTGACATGTCATCTTGACTACCTGTGCAATAACGATAATTATTGACATGTCATCTTGACTACCTGTGCAATAACGATAATTATTGATATGTCATCTTGACTACCGCCCAATAACGATAATTATTGACAGGTCATCTTGACTACCGCCCAAAAACGATATTGACACGTCATCTTGACTACTGCCCAATAACGATAATTATTGACACATCATCTTGACTACCGTGCTAATGTTGCATGCTAAATTTTATTATGCCATGAAATGTCAGTGACTGTGTGCTTATGTTGCATGCTACATTTTATTGTGCCATAAAGTGTCAGTGACTGTGTGCTAATTTTGCATGCTAAATTTTATTGTGCCATGAAGTGTCAGTGACTGTGTGCAAATGTTGCATGCTAAATTTTATTGTGCCATGAGATGAGGTGTCAGTGACTGTGTGCTAATGTTGCATGCTAATTTTATTGTGCCATGAGATGAGGTGTCAGTGGCAGTGCTGATGATGCATTGTTATTTATTTTTTAAAGTTTCATATAGTACTTGTCTGCATGTATATTTATTTTTATTTATTTATTTATTTATTTTTTTGGATTTTCATGTTTTTAAATTTTCATTTCAGTTTCTGCCAGTAGTTCATCTGATGAAAACTGTGTAATGCAAGCTCTTTTCAAGCGTGCTATATTTTTCTGAAACTCATTAGCCTGAATCAGTTTCCATTTGGGGTTTTTTCAGCCTATTTTTAGCAGTTGGTACTTGCAGTCAAAACACTTTTTTTTTTTGCTGTCTGAGAACTTGGGTATTCAGTTTGATTGCCTCTATGATGTTCAGATAAAGCACAACAGCAAAATATATTTGACTGGTATTATCTTCATCGCTTGAATCAGAAGGGCTGTTGTTTTCTGTCCAGGAGTAACCAGCCATCGATTCTATGTTCAATTCAGTCATGTCGGGGATTTAGTGATCATGGGCTGCATTGTTTTCGCTCATGTTTTCCTAACAATCACTGCAATCGATTGTAACATAGTTCTCACTTCATTACTATAGCTCTTCTGAGCTGTATCCATCCAGAATATTGGCAGAACGATCAGAATTTCGAGGTATTATTATGGATTGTGCTTTGAAGTTGACCACACCATTTTTGTTACAGGCATCTCATCATTGGCTTTCGTAGGTCACATGTTCCCGTGGGCCAATGAGGAGAATGAAATCTCCCCCCTAGTGACGTTTTGTTTACGACTGCTCCCCTATTTTGAGCGTTTTCATTGGATAAAGAGTTGACACAGTGTGAAGGTCGAAACTGTGAGCTTTGGAATAGTGTGTCACTCGGCGGGTCTATTGTTAATCTTGAGGGAACACAGGTTGTGGAAAAGTAACCTCTTCAGGACCTTTTTCATCAAACTCGCTGGTCTTCTGAGGTGGGTATGTGTTTTAATATGCGATTTTGATCAGGAAAGAAACTAGTTATTATTATTTTATTGATGTTTTCCGGTTTGGAAATGTCTATATCATCAGTTTTATCCAAAATCCCCAAATCGGCACCTGACACCCCTACCGCATATTTTGGCCTCTAGTGGAAAAAGGCCTGAGGTGACAAGTGACTCATTTCGAAATGGAGAGTCACACACACACACACACACACACACACACATATATATATATATATATATATATATATATATATATATATATATATAATATATATATATATATATATATATATATATATAAAACCCTCAGTTTGATAAAGCCAAACACACCACATTATCATAATGTAAATTTTACTTTGTGTGCTTTAAGGATTTACACAGATATTTCTTCAAAGATGACTCAGTATTGTGTGTTTTTCCTTGAAGTAAGTCAGCAAATGCTTTAAAAAAAGAAAGAAATATTTGGCCCATACACACACACAGAGGCTTTCTCAACTAGGTGTTAAGTATCCATAATCTAATTCACAAGAAATAATCACACTGGTATCCCACACATTTATGATTGGTCAGGCTCAAGAATCACTTTGAAGTAAACATTTAGAATACTGCCTCTTTCAGCAAACACCTCTTCTTCGTCACCAGTTTCGTCATGGAAAATCACCTAAAGGTGACTTGTAGAAAATTCTAAAAGCATACACACAAAATGGACTGACAGTCAAAGGGAGGCAACCCATTTTAATGGAAACTAATTCAGCTAGCATCACGTGTAGTTTCCCTTGAATTGAACATGATTGCGTGTTCATTTTTTAATGTCATTTGAATAGCTATGACACAGCACTCGAAGCCAGTGATATCACAAGCATGAGATGAATTCTCTACGGAGTTGATGCAGAGGGCAACAATGCTGTCCTTAAGTTCAATGCCAAAAAGACCAAAGTGATACACATAAAGTCACTCCTCAGAATATCAGCATCAATAGAACAAATGTGGAATATGTTTACAACTTTACAAATTTAGGCTCTGTGAAAGAAAACCAACAAGACCAACAACTATGTGAAAGACGAAATAAAAAAGCGTGTGGGCCCCCAAGAACCTCTGCTCTCCACCATAAAGAGGAGAAAACTGATGTGGTTTGGTCACACCACAAGACACATCATCATCATCATCATCAGACCCGTGACCTTGTCGGTCATGGGGGAGACACGAAAGACGATGCCGTGGTAAGCCTCCTCCACCCACCCGGGGCCCTCAGCTCTCGAAAAAAAGTCCGATCTTCATCCGGTCCATTCCGAGTTGTCCTCCAGACTTTTTTCTGTCTTCCCCTCTTTCCCCACCTTTAGTGTTCCCTGCAAAAGTTTTTGGCAGAGTTTGTGGGGGGTGACGGGGCCAACCTGTCACTTTTTTTTTTTGACGAAGGGTGAAAAGGGTTTCCTGTGGGCCCTGCACCGTGTTTTTTGACCTTGACAAATCATTGGTTTTTCGTTCTCTCCAGGATTCCCAGCATTTTTTCTAGGGCATTTTGTTTAAAATACGGATTCGCTTTGCTTTCAGCATAAAGTCCGGGTTTTCATTTCCGTACAGCGGGATAGTCTGTTTAGGGTTTTGTAAGATTTATTTTTGATTGGGAACGTCTCTTTACTTTTTCCATTGGGGTGATTTTGCAGGGAAGATGTTGCCATGGCTTTTCTGCTTTGATTCTGTTGTCGATCGCCCGCCTTGTGAGTGTAGCCCCAAGGGAATTTAAAAAAAAAGCGTCTACCTCCTCCAGTTGCGGGCCCTTTCATGAAAATTTTTAGCAGTGGCGTTGCTCGTGCGTTCAAAAGTACTTTATTTTCTCCGAGCTCACCTCCACCCATATGCCCCAGCTCTTTTCTCAAGTCGGTCGTAAGATTTTGCAGCCTGGTTACTTCCGCCCGAGGTCAATGTCATCGGCAAACCGCAAGTTTTTGAGGGGCTCCCGCCAAAAAGGGAGAGGGTAAGGGAAGTCATGGAGGGCCCCTTCTCATAATGTTTCCAAGAAAAATTTAAACAGACTGGAGATAACAGGCATCCTTTCGGACCCCAACTGGGGTTTTTTGAATAGCCCTCCGACCTGATTTTTTCAAAGACTGCACTGCTTGCGGTGTTTAAGTGTTTGAATGGTTTGCACTAGTCCTTCTTCAATGAAAAAAAACATTTTCGGGGACCTGCCACGGGGCCTTGTGCCAACTCGTCGAAACCCTTTCTTGAATCGATGAATTTGGGGAACAGGTCCTCTGTTTTTGAAGATGTTTTTTCCATCAAAAAGGGGCAGTTAAACATCTGTTCGATTGTGCTCCTGCCTGCCCTGAATCCGCTTTTTCCCTCGAAAGATTTTTCTTCTCCTCCTTGGGGCATTCAAAATAATTTGACAATTTTGCGGGCTTGGCTGATGAGGCTGATTGTTCTATATTTTGGCAATGGCAAAATTTTCTCTTGAAATTCCCTTTTGCAAAAACATTTTGAAAGGAACGTCGAAGGCAAAAAAATAAGGGGCCGCCAAAAAAAATCATGGTTACAACATAAAAGACGGGACCGCCCACCCTTGCAACCCCTTCTAGCCACACGGTTTCGTGAACATGGAAAAAGATCTCGTCGCTTTTTCTCTCACCCCCTACGCCCTTTTGGGGACAGGGGGCTGAGTGAGTGAGGGGAAAAAAAAAAAATGCTCCTTTAACAAGACGGCATGGCCATTTTTTGCGGGCCAAAGCAAAAAAAAAAATGACAGAGGTTTTAACCAAATTCTCAATCAAATGGTCAAAACACAATTCGACCTGTATCTGGGGGTCGAAGCCTGAACACTACAAAAATTGGAAAGAGGCAAAACAAACGCAGCAGAAATGTGGTTTTGCAGGTCATTCAAAGGGAAAAAATTAATGGCAAAAAAGAAGAAAAAAATCAAAGCATTTTTTATGACCCCCAGGCAAGAAAATACGGATTAAAATTGATACCCCCAAATTTGGATACTTAAAAGGTCACAAACAAAAACACACGAACAAATCTGAGGACTCACGCTGAGACGTCACTGCTGAGGACGTCATTTTCTGAGGCGTCACTTCTGGGGACGCACTGCGGGACGTCACGCTGAGGCGCCCACTCCTGAGGACGTCATTTTGGGAAACTCATTTTTGGGGACTCACTTTGAGGCGTCACGCGAGGACTCACTTCGGGGGCCCACTCTAGGACGTCACTTTTTCTGGGGACGTCGCTGCAAGGATGTCACGCTAAACTCACTTCTGGGGACGCACTGCGAGGATTCACTGCGGGGGACGTCACGATGAGACGTCACTTCTGAGACTCACTCTGGGGACGCACTTCTGAGGACGTCACGCTGGGGTGTCACGCTGAGACTCCTGCTGAGACGACTTGCTGGGGACGTCCCTTCTGGGGACGTCACTGCGAGGACGTCCTGCTGGGGAAAGTCACTGCTGGGGGACTCACTGCTGGGATGTCCTGCGAGACGTCACTGCTGAGGACGTCACGCTGAGGACTCACGCTAGGACGTCACTTCTGGGGACGCCCTGCTGAAAGTCACTGCTGAGGACGTCGCTGCTGAGGACGTCGCGCTGGGGACTCATGCTGAGGACGTCACTTTGGGGACGCCGCTGGGACTCACTTCTGGGGACCGCTGGGGGAGGACGCACTGCTGGGGACTCATGCTGAGACGTCACGCTGGGGACGTCACGCTGAGGACGCACGCTGGGGACTCGCTGCTGTCGTAAAGGGAGAGCAGACACCCATCGGGGAGAAGATCCCCACACACATTCGGGTGCGAACTTTTCAACATTCAACAGTCCTGACTGACCGATTTCCCGACTTTTTCAGTAAACAAGATTCAGCAGTACCTGCCAGACTGGAAGTGGAGTCCCGCAGGGTCAGCGGGCCCTGTTCTTTTCACTCTCTACACCGCTCCACTGTCCCCATAAATTAACCGTCATCAATCAACTAAAAACCCCCTTTTTGCAGATACTCTCAAAATTTTTAAGCAGTGACACCTTTAAAATCGCCCCTTTCCCCCTTGATGAAATGACCTTGCTTTTAAGATATCCAAAATTTGGGTGATAGGAACAAGATACAACTAAACGCTGATAAAACGAACCATGCTTTTAAGGCCAAAAACAAACTCTTCCATTACAACAGCTTAAAAGAATTCGGCAATGCATCATCCCCACCACGCCTAAAAATCTAGGGTCATTTTGACAACACCCTCTTGCAAAAATTTAAACACCCAACCTGCCCCTGCTTCTATCAATTACGGCGTATTAGTGCAATTCCCCAAAGTACCTGTCCACAAGGGAACATCAAAACTTGGCATCTCCATTTTTTCACGTCTGGACTATTGCAATTCTCTTTTGCTGGGCTGCCCCAACATTAATAAAGATTTAAAAATCTATCATATTTAAAAAAAAAAAATCAAATTAACCCCTTTTTAAAATTTTATGTGTAACAAAAATAAACAAAAAAAATATACTCCCTTTTAAATTTTCCCCAAAAAAAAAACACCCCCTACCTCGGAATCTCCCCTTTCCCCCTTTTCTTCCCCTTCCCTGGCTTCCTTTCACAAAAAAACCAAAAAAAAATCCCTTTCCCCAAACCCTTCCCGGGCCCACGAACCCCCCCCCCGTTTTGGAATTCTTTTAAAATATTTTTAAACCTAAATTTCCTCCCTTTCCTTTTTTGTTTCCTCATTTAAGGGCCTTCCCATCCCTGCCCAAAAGGCCTTCTGTGTTTTTTAAATTGGTGAATTTTGTTTAAACCAAAGAATTTTCTCCCGTTATTTATGCACCCTGTTTTCAACAGCCAAAAATTTCCCTATAAATTATTTAATTTTTTTTTGGGGGGGGTTTGGGGGGGGCTTTTGGGCTTTTAAACATTACTTTTTGTTGCAGACTGTATAAAATGTTTAGGGGCAAGGCTTTTTTGTTGGGCAAGAAAGCGTTAAATTCCCAAATTTTTAATTTTTAAAATTTTGCGACACAGGGGGAAAACTGTGAAAAAAATTTTTGTTAAACATTGCCTCAGGGGGAAACCCCACCAAAAGAAACCCCAAAAACACAGGGGGAAAACGGGGGAAAAATGAAAAGATTTAAAAATGGGGGAAAGTACCCCCCAAAAAAAAAATAATAAATTTTTAAAAGGGAAACAAAAAAAGAAAAAAAAAAACAAGAAAAAAAAAAAGAAAAATTGGGAAAAGAATGAAGAAATGGGGGGAAAAGTACCCCCCAAAAAAAAAATTTAAAAATTTTTTAAAAAAAAAAAAAGAACAAGAAAAAAAAACGAAAAAAAAAAAAATGCTTAAATTTTTTTTTTGGGGGGCTTTGCAATTGGGGAGTAAGAAAAATGTGAGACAAATTGTTTTAAACCTCCCCTTTGTGGCAACTTTGTAACCCTGCTTCCTTTTTTAAGCTTTTTTTGGCTTTCCAAAGTTTGAAAATAAGGGGGATAAGCCTTAGCCGATCAACCAGTAAACTGGCTTTCCCAAAAGTGTTCTTTTAGTGGCCATCAGTCCCCCTAGTAGGGGACGTCTAAAGGAATTACAGAGGGAGAAATTTGGGGGCTCATTCAATATTTGAAAACCCTCGTTAGACCTCGGGGATCTTTCCTTTTTTTAACGTTTTTTTGACTTATTAATATTAGGTAAAAAGGTAAGGGGAGGGATAGGGCTCAGTGGTGGGCATTTTCCCCCATCCAAGAAAGCTAGGTGTTAACTTTTGGGGTGGGGACCGTTTGGTTGTTATTTTTCATTCCCCCCTTTAGCGAAATGGGCTTTTTAGGGGAGGGAAAGGAAAGGGGGGAGAGGAGTGGGGCCTAATATGCGGGGGCCTAAAAATTTATCTCTGGCCTGTCCCCAAAACCTTAAGGTTATGGGACCCCTTTTACCTTACCTTAATATTTTTTGAAATGACTGTAGTTGATATTGATAGTAAAATGAAAGTAAACCTTTTCCCGTAGGGATATTGTTTAGAAATGATGTTGGTGGGAAGTATGTGTATTATCTTCTGCTAAAGATTATGGCAATTTAACACCAACACATGCCACAACAAGAAGTTTACATATTGTGTAATTATTTAAAGTCTAAAGGGGTAGAGTGTGCCTTCCTTTGTTTTTTTTTGGGGTTTTTTATTTTTTACCATTGAGATCAAGTTAAATTGAACAGAAATCCCAGCATTTTTCAGTAATGGAGTGCAAAGTGTGTGGGGGAGGTTTTCTGTTGTTTTTTTGTTGTTTAAATGCCCTTTAAAAAAATCACATGAAACAACGCGCCAACATAGATTTTTTTTAAATCAAATCTGGTTTCAAAATCTTGTGCACTTAAATCAACCACACATAATGTACAAGGATGCCACATCCATTAAGAATTTATACTCACTTGAAACCCGAATAGAATAGCAGTTTGCGCTCGCACTCTCTCTTCTCTCTCTCCTCTCTCTCTCTCTCTCTCTCTCCTCACCCTCTCCCCCTCTTTTCCTCTCTCTCTCTCCTCCCCTCCCCCCTCCCCCCTCCTCTCCCTCTCCCTCTCTCTCCTCTCTCTCTCCCTCCCTCCCTCTCTCTCTCTCCCTCCCTCCCCCTTCCTCTCTCTCCCTCTCCCTCTCCTCTCTCTCTCCCCTCTCCTCCCTCCCTCTCCCCCTCTTCTCCTCCTCTCTCCTCTCTCTCCCCCTCCCCCCCTCCTCTTCTCTCTCTCCCCTCTCCTCTCCCCACCTCCTCCTCTCTCCCTCTCCTCTCTCTCTTGTTGCATTCTTTCTCTCACAGCCACAAGCCTGTGCACACAAACATATCCAACAAACTGACCGATTTTAAAATCAATAATTCACCGAGTATAAGCAAAAAATATTAAATTAATTCACATCACGACACACTCACAACGGGTTCTGACTAATTATCAACAATGGTTAATCAGGCCACAGCTCTCTTCCAGCTGCCCACCTACCCAGTGGCACACCACAGTACAACAGTCTTCATTCCCGTATCAGTCAGTTGCTGCACTCTGCTGCACACACAGCTAATAATAATAATAATAATAATAATAATAATAATAATAATAATAATGATAATCATCATCATCATCATCATATATGGAATTTATATAGCGCTGAATCTTGCGAAACAAACAAAACAAAACGCTTGCACTCAAATCATTTACTCGCATGCAACTTTCCTCAAATATAATAAATAACATATTTCAAATTTATGCACGTGCACACACACACACACAACACACACCCCCGAACACACTTAAGAGATGAAGGGTGCTGTTTAAAAGTAGGGACGGATATGAGGGGAAAGTCTCAAGTAGGAATTTAAGTGTGTTTTGAGGCTGGATTTGAAGGTATCAATGAAGGCTTTTGACAAAGTGAAAGAGGAGGTCATTCCAGGTGGATGGACCCCAAACAAGAAAGCGAAAAGCAACAGTGGTTTTTTTTTGAATCTGGGTGTTCGAAAGCACAAAGTACTGCGGCTGAACGAAGGAACAGGATGGAGTGTACAGGTGAAGACAGTTACAAAAATAAATGGTGCAGATTTGTGGGGACATTGAAAACAGAGGGTATTGACTTATACTTCAGTCTTTGTGAACAGGCACCAGTGAAGAGATCGCAGAAGAGGGGTGATGTGTTCAGATTTTTTCCTTTCTTAGGACCAGTCGAGCTGCAGAGTTTTGTATGCGTTGAGGAGAGTGGATGGATGATGCTGGTAGGCCAACCAAAAGAGAATTACAGTATCTAAACGTGAAAGAATGAGAATGTGATGAGCTTGGAAAATTTCATCAGTGGACAGATACTTTCGAATCGCGCTTATGCTTGTAATTGATAGTAGGGAAGACTGGGAGGTCTGGGTGATGAATTTTTTTTATAGAGAGTGTGTTTTCGAGAACTACACCTAAATACTTCCAGAGTTGGACAAAGAACTGACATACTGCCGAAATTTATTGATGTTGCTGTGATGAGGAAAGTTTATGTTTTGGTCCCTAGAGCATGGCTTCGGGTTTTTTCAGCATTAAGTTGTAACTGTTCTGAGTCACCAGTTTTGAATGTCTTGAAGGCAGTAGGACATATTTGTCAGGAGGGAAGGCAAGTTTTCAACAGTATCACTGCCCTGAAGCTGAGTATCATCGGCATAGAAATGAAAGATCAATATGGGGGTTTTTTT
>JAQIHA010000829.1:0-13032 GCA_028751875.1 Rapana venosa
GGTGACATTTTGCTTTGTTTTTCATTTGTGGTGTGTGTGTGTTGTGTGTGTGTGTGTGTGTGTGTGTGTGTGTGTGTGTTGTGTGTGTGTGTGTGAGTTTGTGTGTGTGTGTTGTGTGATCACTTATATTTATGTTCGTATGCATGGAGATGGATATATAGGCTTGTGCATTTTGTGCGTGTGTATGTGTGTGTGTGGTGTGATGTGTGTGTGCAGCTGGTGTATGTGTGAGCACTTATATTTGCACATGCATACACATGTTCATATGAGCCTGCACGTATGTGTGTCTTATCTTTTAGTATCTTCTATCTATCTATCTATCTATCTGTCCCGTAGTCTGACGACCGTGGGGGCACCCTCAAAGACTCAACAACCAGTTCCCTCCATTCCTCTCTCTGTTCTGCCTTTCTCAGGGTTTTGTTGAGTTCTAGGCCTGTCCATTCGCTGATGTTATCCTCCCAGCTCTTCCTTGGTCTGCCTCTTCTTCCTCCTCCTTGGACAGTGCCTTGTAAAACTGTCTTTGCAAGTCCTTTGGATCTTGTGACATGCCCATACCATTTAAATTTACGTTTTTTCACGATCGTTAGAAGGTTCCATCGGGTCCAATTGTTTGCTGGATTCTGTTATGCACGCTTTCGTTGCTTATGTGGTCTTTGTAGGAGATGCCAAGGAGTCTCCGAAAGCATCTCATCTCCACCGCCTGTACTCTTCTCTCCAAATCTGCAGTCATGGTCCATGATTTACAGGCATACAGAAATATGGATATGACAAGGGAGCGCATTAGTCTGATCTTGGAGATAAGTGAGATATTTTTATCTCTCAAAGATGGTGTTTAGTTTTGACAAAGCTGTTATTGTCTGTGCGGTCCTGCATACTACTTCTGGCTTGGATCCCTGGTCTGATACAATGGCTCCCAGGTACTTGAAGCTTTGAACTGTTTTCAGCTTCTGGTAATTAACCCTGATATCAGTGCTAATGCCGTTGGTGTTATTAGTCATCAGTTTGGTCTTCTCTGCACTGATTTCCATGCCGTATGTTTTGGAGGCCTTATCCAAGTGTTCTGTTAGACTGGCAAGCTCTTTTTCTGATCCTGGTATTCCATCAATGTCATCTGCGAAGCGGAGGTTTGTGATCGTTCTGCCACCAATGCTGACTGATCCTTCAAGATTCTCTCAAGGAAGACGTTGAAAAGAGTGGGTGAGAGTAGACAGCCCTGCCTTACTCCAACTGTTGTTCAAAACCATTCTCCAATGTTGTTGTTGTAGTACACTGCACTGGTGGCCTCGCTATACAGCTGTTTGATGACTCTGATCAGGTTTGCATTGATGCGTACAAATTCATGTATGCCCACAAAGCTGCATGCCACACCCTTTCAAATGCCTTCTTAAAATCGATAAATATGTGATAAAGGTCTTGTTGATGTTGAAGGTACCGCTCACATAGTATTCTGAGGTTGAATATCTGTTCTGTTGTGCTGCGCCCTGCTCTGAAACCTGCTTGTTCCTCAGCAATGATGGTCTCTGCTTGTGGCTTCAGTCTATTCAATATTATCTGCAGCATGACCTTGCTTGGGTGGCATATGAGGCTGATTGTGTGGTAATTATGTCATTGTTGTAGATTTCCTTTCTTGGGGAGGGTGTTGATGAGTGACTGTGTCCATGGTGTTGGCCATTTTCGTGTCTGCCAGATCTTGTTGCAGATTCTTAGTAGGGCGCTGATCATGGCTTTCCCTCCAGCTTGAACCAACTCAGGCTGGAATATTGTCAGCCCCTGCTGACTTCCCCTTTTTCAGCGATCTGACTGCTGTTTCCACTTCTTCTCGGAGGATAGGGTGCCCTCGTGTCTTGCTTGGGGTAATTAAGGACTTCGGGATCTCCGGGGGTTCAAAGGGGATACAGGTCGGGCATTTAGCCCCCGGCCATCTGTCAGAATATCCTGGTCGCAGTGAGACACCCCCTTTTTTTGGCTTGGATTTTTTAAACCTTTTCCCTTTTTTTTGTGCTAGCCCCGGTTTTTTCGCCAGCTGATATGCTTTCTTGCTTTTTTTTCTTGATGTTCTTTTCAATTCTTGGACTGTTCCCCGATCCATTTCTCTTTTTCCTCCCTCATGGACTTCCTGATTCTTTTGTTGACTGCCCTATATTGTTCTGCTCTTTGTTTTGTTTCATTATTCTTTTTCTTCAACTCTCTACGCTTGTCGCATAGTTGTAGGATGTAAGGTGTGACCCATGGTTTTTTGACTGGTCGGTGTTTGCCAAGAAGCTCGCTTGCTGTTTCAGTCACTGCTGTATTGAAACTATTCGTCATTGGCACATGTAATGTACGGACATTAAGAGCTGCAGGGAAAAGTGAAAGAACTGACACATGAGATGTCCAGATATCAATAGCACATCCTTGGGCTCTGCGAAGTAAGGTGGAAAAACATGGGAGAAACAACGACCCAGGAAGACCACAAATTATACTACAGTGAAAAACAGGATAAACATGAACACAGCGTGGGGTTTCTCGTTCACAAAGACACCGTGAACACCGTCATGAGCTGTCAGCCTGTGACCAGCAGACTTATTACCATCCGCCTGAGAGCAACCCCCTTTAACATAACTGTAGTACAGGCATACGCCCCTACATCAGACTGCACAGATAAAGCCATAAAAGAATTTTATGACCAGCTACAAGAGGTTCTGAATCAAACTCCCAAGAAAGACATCCTCGTTGTGCAAGGTGACTGGAACGCCAAGGTAGGAGAAGATGCATGGAAAGATTGGGAAGTCGTTTTGTGGCCACATTGTAATAACCAATCAAATGAAAGAGGCTTGAGACTCCTGGAGTTTGCCAGTAACAACCACCTCCACTAGTGAATACACATGGCCCACACAAGAAATCCAGAAAATGGACATGGCATAGCCCAAATGGAGAACACCACAACCAAATAGATTACATCATGGTGAAAAGACGGTTTCAGTCTAGCGTTAACATCGCACAGACACAAAGTTTTCCAGGAGCAGACATAGGGAGTGATCATGATCTTGTGATGATGACTTTCCGACTACGTCTAAAGAAAATCCACAAGCGGAACAACATCAGGATTAAATTTGACCTCGAGAAGCTAAAGGACCCAGAGGTAGTAGAAATTTTTCAAGCAAGGATAGGTGGAAACTTTGCAGCACTCACTGTGATAGACTCAGACATAGATACACTTAGTATCTTATGATGAGGAAATACACAAAGGATAACTAAGAGGTGTGGGTTTTTAATGTGTGTGTATGTGTGATGTATGTATAATGCACTACTTTATACTACTTCAAGCATTATAAACTTTTGTGTGTGGAATTCTGGCTGCTCTCCCTAAGAAGGGCTCGAGGCCACAAGAGAGACACCATCCTTCATTGCTGTTTTTTCTGTCTGCGAGTGTATTTATTTCTATATCAGACAGACTTTTTTTTACAAAAATGTATAAGGGACAATTTTCTTTATGCACTTGATTCTTTTACATGTGCTAAATGCATGTTGCATACAGGTCCTGGATTTATCATATCACCCAAAAGTCTACCTGTCAGACAACCACTCACAGCGACAGTTTCAAGAACAAAAGGGGATCTACCCACTACACACTTTGAACCTAGACCTTTTTCTGCCTAAGCAGGTGGGTTACCTCTAGACTACCTTGCCCATGGTGTGCATGCTTGAGTGAGAATGTGTGTGAGTGTGTGTGTGTGTGTGTGTGTTGTGTGTGTGTGTGCATGCATGTGTGTGCACGTGTGTGTATGTGTGATGATTATTTTAGCACAAGAACCACACATTCCAGCTGGTCTCTCTCTACTGTTTCTTTCCCTCACAAGGCTGCAATCACACCTATGGGTGATCAGACCTTTACACCCGTTACAAATTGTACATTTGTACAGAGAGATAGGGTAAAAGCCGAGTCAAGCTCAACCACTTAATGTTTATCCAAAACCAGGCAACTTTTGGCCCGATTCAGCTTCGCCTCATCGGACCAAAAACTTGCATAGTTTTCTATAAAAACCAAGCAGTTTACCTTGACTCGGCTTTTACCCTATCTCTCTACTAAAACTGAAAGTAATACTAATTTATTTCTAATGAGCAAATAAATAAAATTATGGGAATTTATGCTAAACAATATCTTGTCAAGAACAAATAAAAAAAAAAAAATAAACTAAACTAATACTTCTCTTTATTATTTGAGTTATAGAATTTTTTTATTTTAAAAAAAGTGCAAAACCTTCCCGCTACCAGGCTCGTTAAGGGAGAAATTTGGAGGACAGCAACGGAGCTTTGGGTAGCAGAAAAGTTTTCGGGCATTCACGACTTTTGGAAATCCCGACACACGCATTCACACACACACGCATTCACACAACACAAAAACAGGCAACATAATCACACTCACAAAACAAAAAATAGTACAAACAGGACTAACAAAAAACCCAAAAAAGCACAAACAAGTACACACAAAAAAACAAAACATATATAAAATAGGACCGTAGCCAAATCTACCTACCGGTTTCGAACCCGTCCCTCCCTGTTCCTGCCTGCCAGTCTAACGCTTTGACTTCCCCACTGGGCTGCCCAAGGGCGATAGAAAAGTGAAAATTTTAATAAAATAAAACCCTTCCTATCTGATGGCGCAATACTTAGCCACGCCCCCTTTTTGCACCAGTGTTTTAGCAAAAGTTGTGGCTTTTTCCCCAATACAACACACGCGTGGCCTACCGCTGAGAGCCAGGACATTTATTGTGGTTTTGTGTTGAGAGTGTATTGTGTGTATGTTGTGTGTTTTTGGGGTCTGCATGTTCTTTTGGGGTTTTTTTAAAAAATACATTGGGTTTTTTCACTACACAGTATTTGTCGGTGGGTTTTTTTGAGTATTGTTTACTTGCTTTTAGGGTTTTCAGTTTTTTTTATTTTTCTCTTCTTGTCCCTCTGTAATAACATCATTCTCCCGAAGGGAATTTTTAAACCCATCTTGTCTTTCATGTGAAAAAATTTCAACGACTTTGATTTGTTACGGTAATCTTTTTAAAATGCTATTATATTTTTGGTCAGCAACCAAACAGATATCTGTGCATGTCTCCCACTGAAAGCAAGCTTTGACAAACTATTCCTTTTCTTAACAATGTCACGCTCTGCTGAGCAGTGTCTATTAAGAAAGGGTCTGCCTATTTTCAAAGAGCCTGTAATAGTATTCTAAACACTCGCATAGCCTGTCAGAGGGATTAACAATAATTATATTCTCATCTGTCCAAATAAATTTTCTCTCTCTGTATGTTTTATTGTTGTGCAGTGTTGGACAGAATATAACAATGAACTTAAATGATTTTTGTACACTGTTTGTAATAAATCTAAAACAAATACAGTCTTGCCACAGCCAGTCTGCCCGCATATTAGAGAGCAGTGTGCTTCTTTTGGTAGAAAACTTAGCTGGTCCATTAGTAAACAACTTCTTTTAGTCTATTTCTTCTATGTTGAGCTGTGCATCCATCACTACAAATAGATATATTTTTATGGGCTCATCATTTTCTTGCTCTTTCTCTATTTGTATAGTTATTCCTTCTGAGCCGTTTTCAATACGTCTTCCTGAACCATGCAGCTTATCATCATCTGTAGATCTTAAGTCAACCCACAATGCATATTTAGATGTTAGGTATTCATTAAGCCTAACATTATGTAGATGTAAAGATTTGCTTGTAACACCAGTAGTGGTATCATTGTGTTGACCAGAACCAAAGTATTTTCTTACCTCATCAAAGTGTTGATATGGTAAATAGCCTGAGGCGTAGACTTGATTTGGTTGCCCCTCTATAGTACATGATAAATGTTTAATACCGAGATTTATGAACATCTCACTTAATCTGGAAAAGGGGGTGGCTGGTTCTTCAAACAGCATTAATATTCCTTTTAATGATCTTGCCGGAGTGTTCAGATTTATGTTCCACACAGTATCTGCTTTACTCTTCATTAATGTGCTATGATTGAGCACTCTTTCATAATAGATAGCAAGCCTTGACTGATATTGCTGTGCAATCAAGCGTGCAAGCTCTGGGTGATTGACAACATCATACTCTAAAGATATACCAGTTATTTTGTACTTTGCGTCAGTGTCACTGGATGTAATAACACGAGCACTGTCGTTAAAGGTCAGCTCATACGACAGTCTGTCTCTGAGTGCACCCTGATAGTAAGGTATGTGAGAGCTGAGCAGTTCAAAGTCAAGAGGAATACAAAACCTGTTACCATAGGCTTTTGCTATGGCAGCATCTTTTTTCCTGTTTCCCTTATCAGCAGAACCTACTTTGTGTTTTAGTCCCTCATCATCCTGTATGCCTTGATAAATAAGATCATCTCTTTTTTCTTTTGTCATCCATAAATCAGTATAGATCAAAAATACGTCTGCATTGTTAAATGAGAGCACCTCTCTGCCTTTTAGCTTGACACTAATCTTTTTTATAATAGCCCTACCTAAGTTTGCTACCACACTTCTGTTTGGATCATCTTCAGACTCTAGTCAATCTGAAAAGCAAGCCTAGTGTGCCTGGAACAATGACATCAACTATTCCTAAATTAGGAAACCTAACAGTCAGAATCTGATTTTCATCAATAGTGGAGGGTTGTTTGTAAATAACGAATACTCTATCTGTCTGGGTTTTCCTTTAATGCCTAAGGTAGGTGGCGCTGCCTCGATGGGCGACACTCTCTAATGACAGGCGAAATACTTTTTTTGTTTGTTTTCGATTATATTGGTGTGTTCTTCACTCAAAGTTTCTGGCAGATTTGTGTTGGGTCTGGTGTGTCAGTACAAACAGCAACAATGCTGGGAAGATCATTCTATTTTACCTTTTAGTCTGCTTTCTCATAGCGTCATCTGACTGTGTGCGAGCGGCTAACGACAACAGCCATGGTCCGGTCCGTCGTACACTCGAAATTTCTCCTTAAGCCTGAGGGAATCAGCCATGGTGTTACAGAAGGCAAAGACTGCAACTTTCCATGTGATATTTTACCTTCAACAAATACAACGATAAACTTGGAAGAACCTCAAGAAAAGAAACGAGTAGGAAAGGTGGTGTGAGACAAAGACTAAAAAAATTTTGAATAATCGAAAACTCCGCTACCAACCGTGCTCCTAGCCAATGTCCAGTCCCTACATTCCAAAAACCGACGAGCTCAAGCAAACATTCAACTACCTACACCAATAACAAAGCCGGAATTCAAGTCTGCCTTACCGAAACCTGGCTGAGGTCCCGCCGTACCGAACTGCGACCTCTCCATTGACGGCTTCGGTCAACCCATTCGGCTTGACAGAGACTCACACGCAACGGGGAAGCACAAGGCAGAGGTTTGTGCTTCTTCAACATCATCGAGCGTTGGTGTGATGATGTTAAACTTAGAACTACGCTATCCGTTGGAGGACCTTGAACTGCTCTCTTTTTTCAGCTTCTCCGCCTTTTTACTTAACCACGGAATTCCCGCAATAATTTTTCACTTTTTTTTTTAAAAAAAAGTTTATTTACATTCACTACCCAAAGCCAAGAGTGGATAGAGCAACTGAACATATAATAATCAACTCCATGGTGCTCGATGCTATATCCCCTGATGCCCCTAAGTTATAATCCTGGGTGATTTCAATAACGTTCCTTACTAAGCACTGAAAGAACTATGAACATTATGTGACCTGCCCTACACGAAGAAACAGACCTTAACTTGAGCTACTGGGACTGTAGCAGGCGCCTATAGATCGTGCCTTGCCTCCCCGGGAACATCTGACACACAAACGCGTTCTTCTTTGTACACCATGTACCATCCCCAGTGTTTCGGCGCCTTCAACCCATAGTCAGCCGCAAAACAAACGGACAGCCTGATAGTAAACTAGTCTGCAAGGCTGCTTTGAATGCACTGACAGGGATATGTTTTATTGAAGTGTGTTCCAGATCTGTAAGAGCTCACTGAAGTTATTTGTTCTTATATTTCATTTTGTGTTTAGTTGTGTCATTCCAACTAAGGAATTAACCATTACCCCAATAACAAGCCTTGGGTTACAAAGATCTGAACGGGTTTTTAAACAAAAAGAAAGTAGTATTTTTACACAGGCACAGAACAACAAAATAAGGAAGTAAACAAAGAAGACCAAAGCTGCTGTTGCCACGGGCCAGACGTAATAATATAAATAAGATAGAAAGACAAGTTTCGAGGAACAATTTTCGTTTCTGCATGGCAGGGTATCAAAAATAGTCTGCAGTAAATATGGTAGGTGTCCAACATAAGGTCAAAAGAACCAGTTTGCCGGGAGAAGTGATACCAACTTACCAGACCATCTAAACACATTTTTTACTCGCTTTTGAAAAGCATGATTTCTCAGAATGATTAAATGATCCGGAAGCAATCCCTATTCTTCCTGAGAATATCGTCATTGTTGATGAAGAAATTATCTGTAAGCACTTTAAAAGGCAATAAAATATTAACAAATCTCCCGGACCAGACGGTATAATGTGGAAGAACCCTGAAATACTGCGCTACTGAGCTTGCCAGTGTCCCTTCAACACCTTGTTCCAGCCTCACTTGATACTTGTCAGATTCCTGTTATTTGGAAAACTTCCAATGTAATACCTCTTCCAAAGAAAACCCAATCCTTCTCGCCTAACGATTTTAGACCTGTAAAGCTCTTCACATCTCTTGTGATGAAAACGCTGGAAAAGAACGGTAAAATCTCTCATTCTTTTCTGCTACAGAGAAAACCTTGACCCTCTGGCAATTTGCATACAGGTCTCGAAGGGGTGTCGAAGATGCCAAAACTATTCATTTTGAACAAGTTTTGTATAGCCACTTGGAAACACCTACTCTCAAGCCAGAATATTGTCGCTTGACTTTAGTTCAGCTTTCAATACAATGCAGCCTCACGTTCTGGATAACAACATAATTTCAAATTGACGTAGACAATCAACTTGTTCGTTATCTGCTTGAATTTTTAAACCAACAGACCAGCAGCGGTTTTGCCAACAAAATATCCTTCTTCGGTTAGATTTAACTGCACTGGTTCTCCGCAGGGGGTTCGTCCTCTCACCACTTCCTGTACATTCTATACACAGATGAATTCAGAAGCACTATGGAAATCCTTTCTGGTAAAGTTCGCAGAGCGATAGTGCTCTGTTATCCCTCTTATCCGGATCAGTTCCTTAGACCAGGTCCAGCCCGCTCACCGAGTTCTTACACTGATGGTGTGACGTGCCTATCTGGAACTAAATGTTTCTAAAACTAAAGACCTGCCTATCGGACTTCAGAAGATCAGGCATACTCCTAAGATATTATTTATCCATAATCAAGAGGTTGAACACGTTTTTGAACTATAAGTAATCTGGAACTGGTTTTGACCACAAGTTAACTGGGAACGTTAACACTGACGCTTATTATCAAAAAGTGACCACAACGTCTGTATATTCTGAGGAAAACTGAACTCATTTTTTGTAGACCAAAAGATCCTTACCTTGTTTTACAAGTCCTTTTCATAGAGAGTGTTCTAATTTTGCTTTTCATTTGGTTGGTACAAATAACCTTAGTGTTAAAAACAGAATGGCCTGCGAGAAATTGTAAGAATCTCCTCAAAAAATAATTGGAAAAAGAACAAAGAGATCTCATGTCGATCTGCAAACAGCAGCTTGTATCCCAAAGCCACAGCCATTTTGGCTGATCCCTCTCATGTTTGTTTCCAGAATTTCAAATGTTGCCCTTGCGAACGCGCGTTTTCAGTGTCCCATCACAAAACCAACAGAAAAAGAATTCTTTTGTGCCAGTAAGCATTCGACTTCGATTCACAATGATGTTTGACTACCTAGTTCTTAACATTCTTCTCTGAATTATCTGACCTGATTGTCAATTGTTACAAGTGAAAGTCAATACATAATGGTGTGTGTGTGTGGTGTGTGTGTGTGGTGTGTGTGTGTGGGTAGGTGCGGTGGGTGGTGTGAAATAAGTCCTGTGTTCTAGTCAACTGTCTTAAACATTGAAATACATATATTGGTGTATGGTGTGGGTGTGCATGGGCGTATTCGCACACACACGTTACGTGCGAGTGTAGTGCCTTGCGGTTTATCGTGCGGAAAAAAATATTTTTATGTCTCTAGACAATGGGTTTAAAATTGTGTTTCACAATTGATGTTTTGTGCGCATGCGCGCGTGGTGTGGTGTGTGTGTGTGTGTGTGTGTTGGTGACCATATTATTGAAACCAATATGAAATAATAGCTTTTGTGTCTTTGATATATTTGGATGAGTTTCAATCTGCCTGTCAGTATTGTAATTGCCCTTCATGGGATGATTAAAGTGATTTTGACTTGACTTGACTTGACTTGCCTAAGGATCTTTTAAACCGTCTGTAGGATCAAGGATTGCTCAAAAGTTTTGTTGCTCCATCTTTTTTCTATAAGTACAAAATAAAAAACAATAATAGAATAATGGAAGACTATGATATAGATATGGATGAGTGTTTACCCCAGCTGATGATATGGGTGCAGCGGCAGCATCTGTAGCACACCCTGCATTCAGTCAAGAAGAGAATTATAAGAAAGCAGGGTTAAAGATTTTCAACACAAGTATTGACAACCAACACCCCGAAGTACTAGACCATACTGGACTATGATATGGAACAACAAA
Organism: Rapana venosa; assembly: GCA_028751875.1. NCBI lineage: Eukaryota > Metazoa > Mollusca > Gastropoda > Neogastropoda > Muricidae > Rapana > Rapana venosa. Next base: position 10,655 of record JAQIHA010000829.1, read on the forward strand.
GACAATCTGTATGCTGTAACTGACACAGGCCAAAAAGGTTTTTATTAAACAAGAAAAATACCCCCATCAGATTTTAGCAAAAATTCCACTCAAGCAAGACTAAGTGTTGCTAAGGCAGAGAAAAACTTGTATTAGTTGATGCACTAACTCTACAGACTGCCTACGCCAAGCTGTTGCACAACTACAAAATGCTGAACAAACCTACCAACAAATATTGAAAGTTCTACCACTTAAAGACCTAGCACAGTCGGCAAACACAACAACTGAAACTATTCTAGAGTTGGAAACTAGCTTCACACAAGCAGACGAAGACACAGCACTGAAAACAATAAATGATCAACCCCTACCCATGCGAGAAATAATGGGGCTCAATCAAGCACTACAGAGTATTAGAGGCGAACTGATAAATAATTTAGCAAAGCTAGGTGATGTAGACTCACACATAGAACTAGAAAAGAAGAAGCTAGCAGAAGCAGACGATGCAAATCTTGACCAGGAAGTAAAAGAAAGAATCACACAGCGTCTAAAAAATCTGCAAGATGAACGCCAAGCAAGATTAGAGGTCTTAAACAATAACAGACAACAACTACAATCTCAGGTTAGCAGAATAAAAGAAACAATCCACCGAATTCTTTATGAAAACACACACTAGGGGAAAGAATCCGTACACTGTTTCGCGAGCAAGGCATAACACTTGTCAGTATAATTACAGCATTGGGTTTCGCTATTAGCACACTTGTGTATGCGCTGACAGGAAGCACACTACCCACCACCACCACCACCACCTTCCGCACCCACAGGCACAGGCTGGGTTAGGAAACAACTCAGCCACTTAGCTGACCTATTAAAAAAATTAGCCTACAAAGTTGGCACGCTCTTCCTGGTATAATTGGTTCTGTTGTTAGCTGGCTATTATCAACAGCAGGAAAAGTTGTGGGATTTATGGCAGAGCATTTATGGGCGTTACTGGTTTTAGTTGTTGGTTTTCTTCTTTCTAAAATAAAGATAAGCAAGGCCGCTTAAAACAAGTATACTTGTTAAAGCAGTTATTTCATCATAGTGACTGTCTCTTACAAGGGGAATAATTATTTTTTTGTTTGCTCTGAGGTGGTGGTAGTAGTTCTTTCCCTTGTTGTTGCTTCTGTTGTTGTACTACTGATACTTGCTGCTGTGTATTGTTTACACTTTCATTTTTTCCAAGCTGCACATCATCTCCAGCTATAATAATATTGTTGTTGTAGTTTGTAATTGTTCCTATTTGTAACTGCATGTTGGAAGGCAGCATATATAAACCATGTCCTATAGCAAAGTCTACCTTAGACCGTGCATAGTGAAGAACATCTTGATAATGCTTGATGCTTGATGGTAGGTCAACAGCCGAGTTAATACTGTCTTCAAGATTTGCTAGAAACTGCTTCTGTGCATCAAACCCAGTGCCACCAATAATACTTGATCTTGTCTGTGCCTGTGCACCAAGCAAGCACCACACATAGGTCCGAACAGAGTCATTAATCCTCTCTAATCCTGGTCTTGTTAACCCTTCACTCTTATCAAGAATAAAAGTCGTCCATGCATACATGTGCATTTGCTCTATTGAACCAAGAACAACTCTTGCACCACGTGAGAAAGATGTATTTGGAGGCCACCAGTCATAGTTATACCTCCTGTGCACACCCCACAAATACAGAGTCCCCATGCCATGATTTTTGTCCTGTGCTTGTCTGAATGCAGTCTTAGAATCAATATTAAACTCATTGCACAGCCTCTCATACGCCTTCATGTTAATCCTACTATTAAAGGGATTGAAGTTACTATCAGTGGGCAGTGGGACCTGCAGCTCAGATAGCACACGCCTGAACTGATAGTACACATGAAACCTGTACACAGACTTTACTAACTGGTTTGGATGGTTCATGTGGTCAGCATATGACACACCACAGCCCGTAGTTGCACAGTGGATAGCAAAGTTTAAGTGGTTTTGATAGAACTGTATAGGATTAGACAACCATGCTTTCGCAGTGGCATCATCCTTAATTGGTGGGTTTAAGTATGATTTCAGTGGGTTGGGAACTTTTACTTCGAAGATCAATGTCTCTGACACAGCAACATCTAGCTTATTAAAAACCATAGTCTTTGGGTTATAGTGAGATCCAGCCTCGTATTTTGCATCTTTATTATATTTATACATTATTATTCTATAGTAGATAAAATGTTTATAACACTAACAAAGATCCAGTCAGGTGTACCTGTTAAACTAGCCATTCCTATTGACAACCGCTGTCAACATAAAACTGTTGCTTTGCATGAGGTCTTTACAAAGTATCATGGACAAACTTGACAGCAGCAACAACTGGATTAAAAATAGATCTTAAACTGAG